>JAKCPI010023760.1:0-16772 GCA_023213315.1 Euborellia annulipes | reverse complement strand
TTCAAAGGGTAGTTACGCCATAGGCTTAGGCCAAGGGCGGATCCAGAGGTGTTTCTTGGAGGGGGTAATCTGGTGTAACTCGTCTTTTACAGCACACAATTTTTTTCTTAATTTCGGTAATTTAAAGGCGCATTCTGTACTTAATTGCCAGAATATAAATACAAATCAAATTTTAAAATTTTACATTAAAAATTATAATTTTCGAATTTTTTTTTTTTTTTCAAATCTCGGGGGAGGGTGTAATTACCCCCTTTACCCCCTGTATCCGCTCTTGGCTTAGGCTAAGAGAAAGTAATATAGGCTTATAGACTATAAACCAAAGTAAAAAATCCACATTTTTTTAAAGTAACCATCTTATTATTTATTTTTTTTTTTAATTATGAATTGATTAAAAAAAAAGGAATATCAAAAGAAATTTTATAAAATATTTATAAGATCTGCATTAGGAAAGGAACGGGCAAAAAGTCTAATTTGTTATTTCATTTGAATTTCTTTCAATTCGTTTCATATTTTATTTATATAGCTATTTTTTTAATTTGCATATAATTATATATAAAATTTTATTTAATTATATTTTTTCATCTCATTAAAAAAAAAAAAAATTCTGTAGGCCTATATAAAAAGAAAAATTCAAGTATTAAGCAAAACAAGCAAAATTTTTGTACGTTTTCCTCCACCATGTCAGCATCTCATACCTACTTAACCTAAATATTTCGATTATTTTGTGTGGAAAGGAAGGAATCTTTATTGGAATATTATTTCTACTAGTTTTTTAAAGAACATATTATTTTGACTTTTAAAATGATTGGGCTTATTAACCTTTTTGCTACCGCTTTGAAAGAAAAAAATTAAATTTAATTAAGATCTCTATTTCAATTGGCTTTGCATTGCCTGACAAATTACTGTTTTTGCTTTAAAATTAAATTCATTCCATCAAACACTGATATTAACATATGCTGCTTTATTATAATAGATTTAATATAGACAGCATACAACACTCTAGTTTGGTTTTGTTATTTATGCGTCAACGAATATGATAATTAATTTTCAAACTTGTTTATGAACCTTTCTCTGAAATAAACTCATTCCCAAGATATTACCTGGATTGAAGAAGATTCCTTATAATCAACAGTCAGACCCCGGCCTCTCTGTATCTCTTTTAGTCATCCAAAAGATTTGTTTGCTGACAACCCGATAAGGATTTTCTATAAATCTTTTTTTTTTTTATTATTCCGCTATGCTATGTAAAAAGTTCAATTTTCTCTCTTTTTCTCTTCTCTTCATTCTTATTTAATCATGAATTAAAAAAAAAAATTAAATAATTCAAGTGAAAACCTTTTTAAGGGATTTTTTTTTTCAAAAGAATGTAATAATTTCTTAAATTTTCCATCATTCATACATTTCCTTAACGCTAATTCAATTTTGCCTTCGTTTATAGACCATAGAATGAACGATTAAAAGTTTAGGATTTTTATAATTATTAATACAATTTTTTTAAGATTATTATTTTTCAAGTCTCTAATATTGAGCTCCATTTTAATAACTTTTTCGCAGTTTTTAATTAGTCCGGATAATCGAGAACTACTTTTCTAATTTATCTTTATCTTCAATATTTATTATTACTCGGCTTTGATTTTTCATAAATACTATCAAAACTGACAGAGCCTTGGCCCGAAATTCCAAAAAATTAGAACTAAAGATACATGTTAAAATTTTCAATAGTGTTATAAATTATAAAAAAATATTTTATATTCTTTAATATTTATTAGGGGAGGATTATTCGGATCATCCACACCCTCTCCCCAGCGGCGTAACTAGTCTTTGAGGGTGGAGGGGGCGAAGCTCAAAGGGGCGCCGTTTTTCGTTCGACCATTCTTTTTTTTTTTTAGTATTCGAATCTCGTTCGGGCTTTTTTTTTTTGTAAATTTTTTTCCGGATTTGTGATATAAAACGAATTTATTATGAAATTTCAAAAAAAAGCCGTAAATTTTGAGAAAAAGCAGCTTATGCTTCTGGGGGGGGGGGAGGTCCCCCTTCGCCCGCTATTGATGTTAACATATATATAGTGGTAAGAGAAAGTAAAAAATTGTAATTATAAAGCCTCTATATAAATTATTTATTATTTCGTAGGGTGCCTATGCCGGTTTCGAGGGGCGCCAAGGGCTCGATGCGCCTGGGGGGGTGCCCCCCTCGCCCCCGCCTAGTTACGCTACTGCCTCTCCCTTTCACCCGAAAAAAATTTTATAGTTACGACCCCAAATACCCATACAATTTGCTGACATTTCTGGACATTTACATGCATTTTAAGTGTTACCGATTACAATTAAATATTTTTATCAAAAATTCACCTAGCAAAAAAAACTAAATTATTTATTCATTTATATGCATAGGCCTATAAAAAAAAGGAGAGAATGATTTATTAAAATAATCCAATTAAATACATAATTATGAATATCAATTATTTATTCAAATAAGTATAAATGTTTTTTTCCCCTCCACAATCTTTTATATACGGGTTTTGTAAAATAATAAAAAAAAAAAAAAGGAAGCCGACAATTTATAAATTGCCAACATGCAAAAAATAAATAAAAATGGAAAGTTCGCAGGTGTTCGGAAAATATAGAAGAGAAAATGATTATGAATATTTAAAATTTGATTCTCTGATTAGTTTTTTATATTTATTACTCCTTTAGAAAAATAAATTTTCAATCAAATTTTTAAAATAAGATTTAAATTACAAATTAGTAAATGAAAAAAAATTTTAATAACTCACTTCTATAGTTGAAGTATTTTACTTGAAATACTTTAAGTTTTAAGTACTACTTTAATAATTTAATACAAAGAAATAGAGATATAGCTTATCAATAATTTATTTAAGAAAGGAATATAATATATTTAGACATCTCCACATTTTTATTTTCACTTTACAAGTCAAAAGTTGGTCATTTATCATTCACTGACTGTTCCCTTGGGATAGAGATCAGCTGGTTTGATCCCTTATCCTCCGTCCTTTCCTTTCCTTCATCTGGTCAATATTTTCCCCTCTACTTCCACTCCTCACTCTTTAAGAGAGAGATGTCTCCAGCAATCGAGTCGGATTTCCAGTGCTCTTTTATCAAATGATACCAGCGGATTAGATTACACCATTGTATGCTACATTTTCATTTCTTTTTTATTCGTGATTCGGACAGACGAGACCTATAATCAATAAAAAAAAAAGCTTAAAAAAACTTTTCTCCAAAAAAGAACAGAAATGAGCTTTAATGTATGTTACTCAAAATTGTATGAGGCTCATGATATGAGATTACATTTGAAATAATGTCTAAAAAATAACAATTTTAAAATGATAAAATCGACGGTGCCAATATTAAGTGAAGTTATAATTATTTAAAAAATCTGGTGTGACTGTCGCACCAGATTTTACGTGTCGACATATATTTAGTTTCCGCCAATATATTAGAATTCAAGATGTAAAATTTATAAACATGGGAAAATATTTATATTTTGTTACCATGGCATCCATTTCTCATATCTTCTCTATGAAGCATAAGAGTAAAGTGTGCTTCAAACAATTTTGAGGGCAAAACGAGAATATACATTTGAAAGAGTATCTAAAAAATAATTGATTTTTGAATTAAAAAAAAAAAAAAACCGTTGGAGCAAATTTTGAGAAAATCGAAAAAAACTGAAAAAGTACATCAGTAAAGTAGTAGTACTCTTTGGCCGATTTTGATTAAAAGCTTATTTTACCGGTCCCGGGGGGTGTTTAACTTAAATATAAAATTTCAGCCTCATAGCTCAATTCCTTCATGCTTAAAATTGAACACACACACACACACACACACAGACAGACAGACACACAGACAGACCATGTCGCGAAAACCACTTTTTTGGATTCAGGGGACCTCAAAACGTGAATATCCATCAAAATCTCGACATCGAATTTTTGACATGAATCTAATACTTTCTATCTATCTATATATTACATATATACATAGGTAAGAGAAAGTAAAATTCATTATATTAAAAAAAAATCCAATTGTTTTATATAGACAGGCCTATGTAACACAAAATATTTAATTAGGGCTTTCTTTTTTTTTCACTTAATAGACTCCTCATTTCTTTTGGCTATCATCAAAAAATTCCAATTATTATCAATATTAAAGCAACAAATTACAACGGGTAATTAGAAAGGGCCATCTTTTTTTTATTGAGAGAGCGCCTAGGAGTTAGGCATCAGTAAGGGATTAAAAACGAAACTAAAGCAGAAAGAAGAGGCTTAGCTCCTGCTTTGAGAGCCCCGCCTACTGTCTCGGGCAAAATAGAAAAATATTTGCGGTCAAGTGGGAGTGAAGGAGGTTTTTCTCCCTAAGGCTGAACGCACACCAATTGAAGAAAAACGTTTTCGAATAAATCGTTTTTGATCAATCAGTGTGCATTGGCATAGAAGAAAATGTTCTTGTCATTGAGCGTTTTGCTCAATTGGTCTTCTTTGGTATTGAGCAAATCGTTTTGCTCTCGGAAAAAACGTTTTGTCCGAAAACGTTTTGCTCAATTGGTTGTGCGTGGTTCAGCTTTATTCTTCCATTCGTTTACACGCTACTGGTTGCCTAACTTCCAGGCGTTCCTATGATTTAAAAATAGTTTAAATGCATTATCTTGCACATTATTTTTCTATTTTTTTCTTATTGACAAAAACTAGAGTTATTTGATCCTTTAATTTAAAACTTAAAGAAAATTATTTTCTCACGGTGGAGGTTTGGTATGGAGGGGCAGGACTTACTTAATCTACCCATACTTGAAAATATAATAGGAAAATTAAATCGGACCTATATTAAGAGAAAGTTCTTTGGTTTGCTTAATTAAACCATCTACAATTCGTATAGTTTTACTATAATTTTTTTTGAATATGAATACGAGCAAAAAAATCTTGATTTTTAATTTCTTCGTTTCTATAAAATAAAACATGAAATAAAAAGTAAAAAAAAAAATTGACAAAAGGAATATGAAATTTTATATAAAAAGCATTCATGTTTTTTTTTTTTTTTTTTTTTGGAAGGATTAATTATCAGATTGTAGCTTTTATTTTAGATGCCTATTTCTTTTATTTTTTTTAACATGAACTTGTTTTTTTTTTTTTAAGGTTTATTTAAAATTAAATTCTATTTGAAAGTTATTGAAATGAAACATTCACTTGGGAAAACACGAAGGGAATAATTAACAAAACTTTTATTCAAAGAGATCAATGTAGAACCATATTACCGACTTAACAGAGAAGTAAAAGTCTATCCATGCGTTTTCCACATGTAATTGCTTCACTGTTATTTTTTTTAAATATGAAATATTATTTAATGATAAATTTCGGGATATAACCCTTGAAACCCCAGAAAATCGAGGTGAAATAACATTATTATAGCATAATTTATATTACTTTCTCTTACCTGTATATTATATATTAATAAATAGAGAGAGAAAGTATTGGATCATGTCAACAATTCGATGTCGAGATTTTGATGGATATACACGTTTTGAGGTCTCCTGAATCCAAAAAAGTTGTTTTCGCGGCTTGGTCTGTGTGTCTGTCTGGGTTCAATTTAAAGCATGAAGGAATTGAGCTAAGAGGTTGAAATTTTATATTTAAGTTAGACCCCAACCGAGGTGTGAAAATACGCTTTTAACAAAATCAGCCAAAAAGTACTGGTACTTTACTGATGTATTTTTTCAATTTTTTTCGATTTTCTCAACGATTTTTTTTAAATTCATAAATCAATTATTTATTTGATGCTCTTTAAAATGTATACTCTCATTTTGCCATTTGAAATCTTCTGACTACTTTAATCTTGTACTTCATAGGAAAGATAGGAGAAATGGTTGCCATGGTAACAAAATATAAATATTTTCCCCATGTTGATAAATTTTATTACATCTTGAATTCTAATAGTAGCCCACGGGGCGTGGTGTAGGGTTGCGTGTAACCTCATATACCAAACGTCGCGGGTTCGGACCCCAGGCGTCCGATGATTTTATTTAAGCCATCTGGATACCAGATGGCTTAAATAAAATGCCTGGACCCTAATATATATAAATTCATAAATAACGGTTATCGTAAATGTCTTATATGGCCTAAGCTGCCGAAAAGACAGTGTGAATGTGTGTGTGAGTGTGAGTGTGAATGAGAAAAAGTGTGAATGTTTTAAAAAAAAAAAAAAAAAAAATTCTAATATATCGGCGGAAACTAAATATATGTCGAAACGAAAAATCTGTTGTGACTGGTCGCACATCACCCAACTTTCTCTTAACTTCGGTAATCCAAAGTTGTATACTGTGCGACCAGTCACACCAGTTCTTTTTGTTATATGATTATTCCAAACAAATATTTTTATCGTATTTTTTGCGAAGGAATGTCATGATAAAATGAGCCCGGTAAAAGAAGAATTATTTAACCGAGAATTCGAAATATTTCGATTATTTAATAAAATCTCTTTAATAAATCTAATGAGCGAACAAGAATTTTCTCGATTATTAAAATTTTTTCCATGATTATGAATTATGTTAGCATCGCTGACATGATTTTAAATATTTTTTTAAGATGAAAGTAAAAAGATGCATATTTTTACTTTTTCTTCACACCAATTGAGCAAAAACTTTTTCGAACAAAACTTTTTTGACTAAACGTGCCTAAAACTGTTTTTTCAATGCTTTTCTATGGATCAACGCACACCGAAGAACCAAAACACAATTGGACATGATTCGACATCATTGAACAAAATGTTTTATCATTGAGCGTTTTGCTCAATCGATGTGCGTTGCTATTGAGCAAAACGTTTTGTCCGAAAACGTTTTTGCTCTATTGGTGTGCGTTGCCATTGAGCAAAACGTTTTGTTTATTTATTTAACAATCTCTCAGCAGAATTTCTTCCAATTACAGAGAGAAAAAAAAAGAAACAAAAAAACAAGAACAAAACAACAAAAAAAAGATAAATAAAAAATAGTACAAAAATAACATTTCAATTGCTGTCTTTCCTAGCATACTCTGAGCACATTTTAAAAATTGGAGACTTTTCCAGGGATCTTGTCCTAGCCCTCTCGAGATAAAAGAGGGACCCGGACCTCAGGGCAACCGCTGGGACCTTGAAGCCTATTTTGGCTAACAGTTCCCTACAATCCCAGCGATTACCCAAAAGATTTTCTAAATTTTTGAGGATGTCATCCCTCCTTCACTCGAGAACACTTTTAAAATCAAATAATTTACAAAGCTTAGAGAAGCTTACTGCTGTGCCAGGAAGACCAATTTTTTTATAAAATAGGTATCTCAAATATTTTTTCTGAACCCCCTCTATCATGTTTATTTATTTGTAGACTGACAGTGGGGGTCCAGATTAAAGTTACATATTCAAGTTGAGATCTCACTAGTGAATAGTATAACCTATTCAAAATAGAGACCTCAACAAAGTTTGTGGAGTTTCTTTTTACAAAACCCAACATTCTATAGGCCTTATTAACCATTTCCCGAATTTGATCTTGGACAAAACGTTTTGTCCGAAATCGTTTTGCTCAATTGGCTCAACCTTACTTATATACGTTCAGAATGTAACATATAGTGATAAAGTATTGCGATTATGTCAAAAATTCGATGTCGAGATTTTTTTATTTCTTCCTATATAGAAGCATTTATTCAATATCAAGTAATAGGAAAAAAAAGGTTTATTTCTTTTTTAGGTCATTTTGTTTAGTTAATGCTTAATTACTTTCCACTTTAAGTTATAGTTTAAATTTAAAAATTCATTATTTTTTTTTGCATTTCTCTCACGAAATCAACACAGAAAAAAGTTATAATCCGTGATAGAGATCTATTATGTGAATATTTAATTATTAGCATTTTATATTTATACTGCGGTATTCAAAACACGTAAGCCCGGTTCGTTTTTTATTTATCCTCTTTTCCTCTTTTGCATTTACTGATCACTAGAGTGGCTGAAATAAAGGCGCACAGTGGAGGGAATCATCGGCAAACATCCTCCTTAAATTGTTTGTTTGTATTCTAGGGGGTGAATACCAAAAGGGAACGAGGATTTTATTTGTCTAAAAAAGAACGAAGAAAGAAGAAATAATAATTTATGTTGCAATCTTATAATCACGCTCCAATCATTTAGGATATGATCTGACGATTCATATCTGCGTCATTAAATCTCATTTAAAAAAATTTAATGCAAAAAAATGCTTAGGATAATTACAATTGAGTTTAAGCAGAGAAAAGGGAATTTGTCCTTTGAGTTTTTCTTTGAAAGAATCAATAGGGAAATACTTTCTCCCTATATATTTTATTTCATATATAGGGTAAGACAAAGTAGTGGAAAGTGGTAGAAATTAATTTTCTTTTCTTGGCCGACGTTTTGGTTCCACTACGTTACTTTCTTCAAGGCCATCACCAGTTTTTATTATATTACATTATAAGTAATTCGCACTCATTAGTGTGATATAGGAAAGTCTTAAATACAGTACTATTCTCCAACGAGGTATCTAGACAGAAAAACTTTTGAATTTTCATTTTATTAATTATTATTATTAATGGTCCTAATTTTATGTAAAAGATTTATTTTAAAATATAAATTGAATTGTTTACTTAAAATATGTAGAATCAATAATAATAATCACTAAAGAAAAATGGAAAATAATAGTCCCCCCCCCTGTGTCCGAGAGGCTAGAGACTTTCATTATTGATATCATATTTAAATATTTAAATATGAGTATCGTTAAAGTCTCTATGGCCTAAGATGCCGAAATGACATAATCTTAACGGCACGGAGCGCTGGTTTGGATCCCAGGTAGTCCGATGAATTTATTTAAATCCAGGGATGTAGTGGAGCGGGAACGCGTGGGAACGTCGTTCCCACACTGATTTCACTCATTAAAAAAAAAAAAAAAATTAATAATAATAACATAATAAAATTGAAATTATTTATCCAAGTAAATAAAATAATTCTTTACAAACAGATTAAATGGTAGGCTGGGATGAGTAGTGTAAAGGGGTTGGAGAATAATAATCAGCAGATTTATCGCTCCACCTGACGTCCTTTTATTTGGCAGATATTTCGATGCATATTCCACGCATCATCTTCAGTGCCGCGAGGATATAGTAGGTGGGCTTAGTCTATTTCTATTAAATGCATATATGACGATGCTGGACCGGTGATAACTATCTTGTTTACTAGTAGACGTTGTTCTTTTACTCGGTCATACTTACTTACTCACCTTCCACCTAGAGAATTTATGACCGAGTAAAAGAACAACGTCTACTAGTAAACAAGATCTATTAAATGCCTTAGGGGCGTTAAACATGATTAATGTAAGGCATTTAATAGAAATAGACTAAGCCCACCTACTATATCCTCGCGGCACTGAAGATGATGCGTGTCATATGCATCGAAATATCTGCCAAATAAAAGGAAGTCAGGTGGAGCGATAAATCTGCTGGTTATTATTCTCCAACCCCTTTATACTTTACAAACTTTCTTGAGTGCCTCATAGCATTTAGCGTTCCCACACTGAAAATTTTGCAACTACATCACTGTTTAAATCATTTGGGTACCAAATGGTAATATGCATTGACCCACTAATATATCATATTTAAATATGAGTATCGTTAAAGTCTCTATGGCCTAAGATGCCGAAATGACATAATTCAAATCACTAAGGATTGTGAAAGCTTTCAATGTAAGGAGCCATCCACAATTTACATAAGAATTCTAGGGGGCTTCGAAAAAAAAAAAAAAAAAAAAAAAAACTTCAAGACTCTCGGCAGCCAAATTTGATTAAAGCCCTACCAGACTGACGTTCCTAGACCATCTTCAGAGGTCAGCCTGGTACGACTTTAATAAAATAAATTTGTCTGCCGAACTTCTTGAAGTTTTTTTTTTTTTGACTCCGCCACCAGCACAAAAATACCACATTTCAATCCAAGTGTGATCTTCTCCAACTCTCTACATATTAGAAACCCTAATTTTGAAAGGATGAAAGTGTTAAGAACGAATTACTTATCTAAATGGAAATAAATATAGAGTAGTAAGATGGCTAAGTCTATAATGATTGAATTTATTCCCCGTGTTAAACGAGGATCCAAGTAAAAAATTTTTTTACTGTTCAAAAAAAATTTTTTTTTTTTTTTAAACACACGCTTTTTTCTCATTCACTCTCACATTTACACACACACAGTCTTTTCGGCAACTTACAGGGCCCTAGCCAGAAAATAATTTCGGGGGGGGGTTGATTTGGTGGAACAGTAGAAAATCATAAAATCGTTTTAATAAAATAAATAAAATGGTGTCATCATCATATATATTTATTAGAAAACCATTACCAGAATTTTGTTTGTAGTGATTGATTAACTATTATGTTGTGTATAACAACAAAGTAAGACGGGCGCACTAAAATAAATATCTTTTTTTATTTCGGGGGGGGGGGATCAATCCCCCTTGATCCCCCCCCTAGCTACGGCCTTGGCAACTTGGGCCATTTAAGACATTTACGATAATCGTTATTTAATAATATATATTTATTTGGGGTCCAGGCATTCTTATTTAAGCCATCTGGTATCCAAATGGCTTAAATAAAATCATCTGACTGCCTGGGGTCCGAACCCGCGACTTTTGGTATACGAGATTAGCACGCTAACCTCTACGCCAAACCCCGAGGGCAAAAATTTGTTTTATTTAGACCTACTATTTTTTATTTTTTGCTTGTTCTAATGTCAAAAGAAACTTCTTGTAGATTAATTTATTTTTGAACATCTTAAAATACATGCAGTTATCTCAAGGATACAATTCATTTTGTTAAAACAAGAGTGTATTTTTTTTTTTAAACAACTTCAAATATTTTCTTTCCTAATTATTTCAAAAAGAAAATTTTCTCTTATGTTGTTACAACATACAACGACTAAAATATATATATTTTAGAATTTTATCATCGTAAAGTCTCTCCCCACTTGGTAAATGAAAACCTATCCTTCGGGACTTTTTAAAAGTTTCTTTGCTTCTTTGCTTATTTACATTACTTATATACTTTTGGGAAAGTATTATTATTATTATTTTTTTTTTTTTTTTACTTTTAAAGAGAGAGTGTCTTTTAGATGTCGAGTCGAAAAAGATTAATGAAAAAATGATCTTTTTCTTTGATCTAAGTTTTTTTTTTTTTTTTTTACAATATTTTGTCATTTTCTTTGATTTGTTAATTAGGCTGATTTATAAAATTTGTAACTATGTTATTTCAGCTGATCGCAAATCTTTTTTTTCTATTCTTCTTTCATCTTTTTTTCTCAGTTTATGTATTATACATACAGTGAAGTGAAATTTCATATTAATTTCTAAAGATAATTAAATTACAATGAACGCTTTCACAATCCTTAGTGATTTGAATTTTAACCATTTCTCCAAATTGGAGGAATGGAGAAACCTCAATCAAAATTCAATTCCCAAAAAACCCAATGTTGTCTAATTTCTAGACAAAAATTAGGATTTGCCCTCCCCTTATTTACAGCAATAATAGTCTCGAGTTCAAAAATTCGTTTTCTGTTCTGGGAGTGACAATTACATCTGATCTCTCCTGGAGCACCCACATCTCTTCTGTGGTTAAATCAGCGTTTTCCAAAGTGTGAGGGGCCTAGGGAGGCGCTGACTAGTCTAAGGGGAGTCGAGAATATTAGCCACAGTGATAAATTTTTCAAATGATTGCTAGTTTATATTTTTTAGATTTAAAAATTGTTGTTGTATTGTTTGTATTATTATATAAAAAGGGTGGGGTGGGGGGGGGGAGGCGTCATACAATTAAACATTTTTAAGAGAGGCCTGGTAACATAAAGTTTGGAAACTGGGTTAAATCAATCGTAAGGAAATTAGGTTTCCTATTTAAAAGAAGCGTTACTTTTCCTCCCAACAACTCCTCTAACCCTCTATAAATCCCAAATTCGGCCGTGTCTTGAATATGGTTCCCACCTTTGGCGAGGGGCGTCGAAAGACGCTCTCTCCTCCCTTGGAAGCCATACAGAGGCGTGCAATTATACTGATCGATAATTCTACCCTCACCGAATTCCTACAGTCACTAGATCATAGAAGAAGCGTGTCTGCACTATCTCTCTTCTATAGGTATTACCATGGTCAATGCTCTGCCGAATTAAATCAATTATCCCACCCAATGCAACATATATACGGAACACTAGGGAGGCATCGTCCCAGCATCACTATGCTGTTCAGATCACGACTAACAGAATTAGCCAATTCCAATCTTCCTTTGTCCCCATGACCTCACGCGACTGGAACAAGCTCCCCCTTTCCCAAAACCTACAATCTTCAAACTTTCAAGTCTAATCTCAACAGGCATTTTTTCAGTTCCCGCAGTTGAATTCCCCTTTTATGCTTTTCCTTTTTTTTTAATATATTCTTCCTGGCTAAAAAAATTTTTTATTTGGACCAGAGGTCTAGGTCTCACTTCACTTTGCAAAAGTACGATCCGACATATAAATTTTTATTTAAATTATTGTAATAGAACTTGTAAATATTTTCTACAAAAATAAAAATTAATGAGTAAAAGAGTTTCCTGTTATTAAATCAATTTTATTATTCTCCTTTAAATAACCAAATTGAAACAGTTCATATCAAAAATTTTTCAATTCTTGATTAATTTTAAGTGTATTTTTTTGTTATTGTAGATGCAGCCGAGGCCTAGGTAGGCTCGGGGGTGGCAATGAACTGCAGCTGGGCGGGGGCCGTAGATGCCGCCATCGCCCTTGCTGCTAGCACCGTCGCCGCCCCCAGTTTCGTCAATTTTAACTGGACCGAGAGGCAAGGGGACAACTGCTCAAACTACGCCTCTAATGGGAACGACACGCTCTCGCCCGACTATGCCTTCGACCAGGGTGAGTAAACAGAAAAAATTAATTTTTTTTTTAAATAGTTAAAAAATCTCTACGGTAACTATAAATTTGAAAAGTAACACTTAATTCTTCTACTACCTCTATATTGAATTTCGAATTTCACAAAAGCTTAATTATTTATGCTTATATCTTATAGAGCTCGCGGTACCTCTTTTTTAAATTATTTACCTAATTGGTAATAACAAAATATTTTTTAGAAATTCTGTATTTATTGAATTTTGTTATTTGAATTCCCATTCCATAACGCAATAACAATACAACAAGCAATAATTTCTAGAGGAACTATTGAATTTCAAACTAAATCTCCCGCCCTGTTTGATATTCTCTCATACAGATGAATAATTCATTGAATTGATTTTTTTTTTTAATAAAATAAAATTCAATAAAGGGCGAGAATTTATTGGAAAATGTACATTATGTGTATATACAAAAGAACTGCAATTTTGACATTCCGAAGGAATATAAAAGCAAATTAAAGTTTTCACTTTCACCTTTAGAATTCCCGGTTTATTTGATGATTTTTACGGTGTCAGAAGCAAAGCTGGGGTGTCGGTGTCGGCATAAAATAAAATATACTGTAGTATTTTAACTACATCTATATCTACACTATTATATAAAAGATAAAGTCTGTCTGTGTGTTTATTTGTAATGCCGAAACTAGTGGACCGATTGTCATCGATTTTTTTTAGAGAATTTTCCGGGGGTTGTTTTAGGCTACCCCCTCCACTTAAAATTTAATTTTCACCCGAACTTAATAAAATTTAAATTGACGCTTCCCTAAGGTGTAAATTTTTGAAAAATGTTATTCCACTCCTTAAAAGCCCTTCTTTATTTAAAATAAGTTTTTTATGTCATATTTTCATATGTGCAAAATTAATTAAAATACATTTATCTGGACAACTCTTACAAGGAGACCCCACGGGTGGTGGGTCACCGATTTTTTTAAAACTCATTGTTGATTAGTATTTGGACATTCATTTCCTAAAGCAGTTCGATGCACTACTCAAGAACTCTCAAGAAAATTGACTTTGAAGATTGCGTGTTTTATTTTTTAACACTCACATTTTTTTCTCATCACCCTCGCACACACACACAAACACATTCACACAGCCTTTTTGGCAACTTAGGCAATATAAGACTGCTTGTTCGACCATCAGAAGCTCTGAGTGACTTCTCATCAGTGTTGGGGTGTCAGGAGAAAAATATGCAAACTCAGGCACCGATTAAATTAAAGAGGATTTTATAGTTGACTAGCCAGGTAGAGGTGCAGAAGGTAGCCCTAAAAGCGCTAGGCCCTGGCGGGTGGCGTGACTAACAAGGAGACCCCACAAGTCAAAATTATTCCTACTTAAATAAAACTTCAAACTTGAGTGTTCTTGAGTATTGCATCGTACTGCTTTATGAAATTGATTTTCAGATAATAATCTTCAAATCCTATGAGTTAAAAAAAAATCGGTGACCCACCACCCGTGGGGTCTCCTTGTTAGTTACGCCACCCGCCAGGGCCTAGCGCTTTAGGGCTACCTTCGGCACCCCTACCTGGCTAGTAAACTTTTAAATCCTCTATAATTTTATCGGTGTCTGAGTCTGCATATTTTTCTCCTGACACCCCAACACTGATGAGAAGTCATTCAGATAGAGCCAACCTAACAGTTATAATGGGGTGTTGAAAAACTAAGAGATTTGAAATGTATTTGGTCACTATATAAATTTCGTAAATTAATTTATCACTGATAAAGAAGATTTTTCGTGAATTAATTAATATCTTTTTATTTGTTTGCGTAAAATAATTACAAATGGACACTAAAAGCCTTATGTTGAAGGTATTAACGGTTGCTTTGTGAGCAGGTGAACTTTATTGCATCCCAATCGTAAATAGATTTTTTTTCCATTTAATAAAAATGTCTCTTTAAGCTGACATAAAGCTTTTCATGTTTTTTTTTTTTTTTTTTTTAATTTAGATCTGAATATTTTATCCCCAAGAGGAAACACCTATCAAGCCTATTTAATTCTAAAGGAAGAAGAGCAGAAGTAGCCAAAATTAAAAAAGACTGATTATTTGCAATCCAACTAGACAATACATTCATTATGTATAGAAATTCCATACATATAGGGGTCTAATACATAATTAATGTATTGTGCCCATTTGACAACTCCGGGACAAACCCAATTTTAAAGACTGATGATGGGAGAATAAAGTTTTTCCGAAACGTCTCGCTGGATTGTAAATATTCGAAGACTTTGATTGGCTGCTCCTGCTCATCTTCCTTTACATAAACCAACAGCCACTGACTTTATTGATTGATCCATTTAATTCTATATTTATCTCTACACCTTGGTCCTGATTTAATTAAATTAATTATCTGGTAATCAAACACTGACTATCAGATAGTTACGGATTTAGAGAACATTCTGGGAGAGTTAGGGTTTTTATGAAAATTGTTTTTGCAAAATTTTTGTCATGATTTAATTAATTAATTAATTAATTTCTTTTGCCATAAAATTTCAGAAATTGCGAAGAGATTAAGGTCATTTTCTAGACAAATTTTTTATATCTTGACAGTCCATATAAATAAACATAATTATTTTTTTTACTTTCTCTTACCTATGTATATGTAATATATATAGAGAGAGAAAGTATTGGATTCATGTCAAAAATTCGATGTCGAGATTTTGATGGATTTTCACGTTTTGAGGTCCCCTGAATCCAAAAAGTTGTTTTCGCGACATGGTCTGTCTGAGGGTGTGTGTGTGTGTGTGTGGGTGTATTTATGTGCTTGAAGGAATTGAGTGAGCTATGAGGCTGAAATTTTATATTTAAGTTAAACACCCCCCGGGATCGGAAAAATAAGCTTTTAATCAAAATCGGCCAAAGAGTACTAGTACTTTACTGATGTACTTTTTCAGTTTTTTTCGATTTTCTCAAAATTTGCTCCAACGATTTTTTTTTAAATTCAAAAATCAATTTTTTTTAGATGCTCTTTAAAATGTATATTTTCATTTTGCAATTGAAATCTTCTGAAGACCACTTTACTCTTGTATTTCATAGGGAAGATAGGAGAAATGGTTGCCATGGTAACAAAATATAAATATTTTCCCTTATAAATTTTACATCTGAATTCATATGTTCCGTACTGTCGGGAACTAAATATATGTCGACACAAAAAATCTGGTGTGACAAGCACAGTACACAACTTTCGACTACCGAAGGTAAGAGAAAGTTGTGTGCTGTGCGCCAGTCACACCAGATTTTTTTTAGATATTTCAGCCTGACTCCCTCTCCCCTCCCTCTCCCCCATTTATGGATTCTGACCTGCTTTCAGATCTGAAAAAAATTCAATTTATCACTAGAAATGTCCCACAAAGCAGTTTCACCTGGTCATCTTTATAAAGATAATTTCTTTCAGTAGTATATAATATTATACAAATCAATGAATGAAAGAGAAATATTTGAGTATTAGACTTTAACGAATAATATTCATCATTGATAATTTCAAAGTCAAAGTCTAATTGAATCTCTATAAAAGATTGACCTAAATACTCTTCAAATCCTTTAATTTCCAATTTCAAGACTCAATTTTGAGTTTAATTTGAGGACTTAAAGCCTCTCTTTGATGCAAATTAAAATTTTATCTTCCTTTAATTTGATAATAGGATTATTTAATTAAATAAGAGAGGAAGATATAAATCTATATGTTTATCAAATTACATGTATTTGTTCTTTTTAACTGTTTCAATTCTCTTCTTGACGACACTTCTTTAGCCTGACTCAGCTATAAATAATAGGTTTTACTTTCTCTTATGTATATATCTAACATATAGTGAGAAAGTATTGCAATCATGTCAC
>JAKCPI010023759.1:0-80363 GCA_023213315.1 Euborellia annulipes | reverse complement strand
AAAGGAGGGAGGTAGAGATTTGAGTCCTCAAACAAACAAAAACATTTCATCAGCAGGGTATCTATATATTAGTCAAACGGTGGGGTGGGTTTTTAATAAAAAAGGTCTTAGAGCATCTCAACGTGTTTCTATTGAACAATTCATGTTAATATAGCAATTTCAATTTAATAGAAAAAGCAGCCATGCGCTTTTTTATTAAATTCTCCAACTCTCCTGAATATTTAAGTAAACATCTCGCTAATTACATTTCTAAATATGTCCAACAACAAAATTCAAAAAGATCAAGTAGAAATTGCGCTATAAATCATTAATCAATAATTCATTACAAGAGTAATTGATTTTCTTGATTGAGTGGGAGGGGGGGCATGGTGTGATATAATAAAAGAGGAAAGATTCGATTGATAAGATAATGAATGGCGAAGCCTAAAGGGCAGGTCTTTGATGGCGGTGACCCCATGACCAGAGTCAGGGTCAAGGCTGTGACCCTGCTAGCTTTGCATGGTTGCCAAGTCTCTCTATCTAGCCAAAAACGGGTTCCTCTATTATCCATATATCACATGCAACATCGTCTTACACTTTTCTTTAATCGATCCTAATCACGCCGCTTGTTTTCAGAACAACGGAATTCTTTTATTATATCATCTGACCATTTAAACTCCTTTGTACTTATTTTTTTCTTTTGAATGACTCTTTAAAGTGTGTGTAAGAAGACTTGGTAAACAAATAAGAAAGAATCAGGCTGTTAGATTAAAAGTAAACCTGTCAATGCATCAATTTCCAATTTATTTTCTTAAAAATTCCAAAACGATTTCGATGTCTAGCTCTTAGAAATGACTTTAATATCCAAAAGCCTTTTATTTCAGCGTTAAAAATATAAAATTGATTCACTACGCAAATGGGCCAGATATCATGGGTTCGTTTCCCAGGTGGGATTGATTGATCAAACCTAAAGATAATCTATTCAAGAAGTGGAGTAAATTTTTGTAAAATAATAAGTGTACGTTACCATTCAGATGAAATTAGAAATTCCAAATTTGATACTCACCTGAAACAAAAAGAAAAATAATTACAATTAAAAAATAAGAAAATAAATACTAAACCTCTGAAAAAAATCACTCTCCAGTCATAATAAACTTACGAATTCATGGATTTAGCAAAATCTCTCTCAGGTTCTCAGAGTTTGATGTCGTAAGCAAATGCAAATGAAATGTAAGTTCGTGATATGAGTCAGGTTGCAAAATTATAATCAAGGGAGAAAAAAAATTTATTTATGGATATGATGGAAAAATGATATATTATTAGTCCCTTCAGCATAATGGGCATATATGTATATCTACGACACGATATGTATTCAACACAATCTTGTCTCGATATAAGATAAGGTGGCTGTAGATATCAGTTGATACAGGACAGAGGAGTTGGCAGCCAACTCCTCTGTCCTGTATTCATTAATCTTGTCTCCTTATGTAGCTGGTAATATAATATAGAGGGATTATTATCACATATCCATATCACATTATCCAGGCACAGACATACAATGTATTTTCATCTATCTGTGAACCCACATCCCTACCCTGTTAAAGTCATCAATATTAACAATGTCAATACCTCTAATGTCGGCCTTTGATTGGAAATGTAAACTAACGTTTAATAAAGTAGATATAAGATTGAGTGGCTCCTTGGTCCTGTATCAACTTTAACGTTTAATAAAGTTTTGAATTTCAAGCCAAATTTTTTAAATCTCCACCAAGTCTCTTATGTGAGAAAATTAATTCCTCCTTAAGAATCCGAAGATTCCATTTGTTTAATAGAACAAAGGTCAAAATAAGGGCTAGGGCAGGGATGGCGAACCAATGGCACGCGTGCCACAATATTTTGGGCACGCCACCGATCAAAACGGTTTGCATTTTAGTTCAAAATAAGAAAAATTCACTATAAAGTATTTAGAACGTTTTAATATTTCCCAATAATGGCATTCATATGGCCTCATTAAACATTTCTTTAGAAAAAATGGCACGTTGATTCATAAAGGTTCGCGGGATAGGGTCTAAATTCTGACTAGCAGAGTTTCTGGTACTTTAAGGTGTCGAGAATAGCAAAATCAACGTACAAATAAACTTCGAAATCTAAGAGAAAATATTCCCAAGTTTGTTGCCTGAATTTGGACCATAACTGCAGAATTCCCTTCTAACAAGCAACAAACAATTGTTCAAGTTATCTCTAGAGAAGGGCTTAAAAAAAATTGAAAAACGTACTCGTGCGTGTACAACTCGCAGCCCTGCCATTAATCCACATTATTTATGGCCTGGCAGAAAGCTATTGTTTAAAAGATAAGCAATAATAGCCTAGCTACCTGGCCAGAAATAAATCAGGTTATTAATAGCCAGACTATGATCATATTCTTTTGGAAATGATTATAGGATATCAAAGGTCAATAATTGAAGAATTTGAATCACTTTAGAGCATGTCAAAGCAGCAATTTCTTGGAAAGTTTGCTTGCTCATTAATTTGCCAGGCATCTCAGGGATAGGAGAAGTTCATTGGCACATGCTTGAACGGGTATCGATTCCCTTTTAGACAAAGTCAAAGGAAAAGGGCGATTTTTCATTGATAAGCCCTTGGAATAGAAATAGAAAAGTAGAGCAAAAATCAAAGCCGCGTAGGTAGGAGGGTCTGAAGCTAGAAATAAATAGATTATGCATTAAGATCAAAGAGAAATGACATTTAGAGACGTAATGAATTAACGTTAAAACCATTGAGAATCGCTCAAATATCAAAAATTTCAAACAATTAAAAGTAGAAAGAAATAGAATATGATATGGAAACTATTAAAAGTGAAATGAAAATTAGAATAGAAATTTTTTTTTTTATTTTTATGATTAAATGAATATTAAATAGTAAATTAAAATTGCACACCCTCGAACATGAGAAATATAAAATTTTTATTATAATATATTAATATGTGGATTAAGATATAACAGTAGGTGGGTCAAAGGGTGAAAGGTGAGGTTATGGTTGGGTAGTAGGTGTAGCAGAGGTGGTAGTAATATCAGAGGCAAATCAGCTGGCGGAGGGGGATCAAAGAGTGGAGGGAGAGACCCAGGCTCTGGTATGCAGTATTGATCGCTCTTTGCAGAAGCTCTAGAACTCTCTATAGGGGAGATAGAACCACCCCCCTCTATATACTTGTTTCTCCTACTACTACCACCCACACAGCAGCAGCGACCTCTTGGAGGCTGAACACCGGAGGCAAACTCATCCCCTGGAAACAAGGCCAAGGCTAAGGGAAACCCATTTGCCATGTATATCCTTTTTTCGAGAATTTGTATTTTTTTGTTTCCGAGGGTGTTTTATTTATTATGAGCAGCTGGGTGGGGTGAGAGAGTATTTTTCCTGGACACTCCAAAACGTCGTGCTTCTTAAAGTAGTAGGGGGCCTTGGATTACCCGCGGGGGGCCGCGAAGTGACGCAAATCTTACAAATAAATTGTTATTGTTAAATAAGTTTAAAAACTTGTATTATAATTATAAAATTTCGATAATATATTGAAATGATAATATATGTATTTGCAACTGCTTATAACATCGAATATTGATTTCATGCGTTAATTATTTTTAAATTATGCGTTTTGTCGTTGCGTTAGCGGAAATTTTTATTACAATCAGAGTTTTTTTAAACAATGTGAATTAAAAAAAAGTATGGGGACCTTGAAATATTGACTTGTGTTCCAAGCAAGGGCGGATCCAGAGGTGTTTCTCAGGGGGGGGGGGGTAATCTGGTGTGACTCGTCGCACAGCACAATATTTTTTTTAATTTCGGTAATTAAAAAGCGCATTCTGTATTTGTTTGCCAGAATATAAATACACATCAAATTTTTAAGTATTAATTTTAAAAATTTTACATTAAAAATAAATTTTTTTGCGAAAAAAGATATTTTTTTCGAATCTCGGGGGAGGGGGTAATTACCCCCTTTACCCCCCCTGTATCTGCCCTTGGTTCCAAGGGGCCTCGACTTCAAAAAATCTAAGAAGCACTGGTTTATAAGACAGAAAATTTTCATTTCAGAAATTCGGACATTCCGCTATTATATCTAATTTATATATGCCATAAAGGATAAAGGGTGAAAATTAACCATATAAACATTTTGAATAAAATTAATTCGTGAAAAAAAAATAGTTAAGAAGTAGGCAACCAATTCAACAGACAAGCAATTTGGTTGGCATCTTTTAAATGAAAGGCGCCTCTTTTTTTATATTAAATCTTCAATTCTAGTGGGAGAGAATTAAGAAGTCTCTCTGATTATACATAGTTGTCATTAAATACTATACAACGTATTCTATTTAATAAAATCATATGATGATAAATGAGTTTGAAATTTTGATATTGAAATTTCAAACTCATTTATCATCAGATGCTTTTATTAAATAGAATACGTTGTATAGTATTTAATCACAACTACGGGCCCCCGGGCTTGGCGTAGTTGGTAGCGCGCCTGCCTTGTATTCCAAGGGCCGGGGGTTCGGATCCCAGGCAATCCGATGATTTTATTTAAGGCATTTGGATACCAAATGTTAAACTTTAAACTAAGCCTAAATTAATTAAATAATAATTAAATATTGCCAAAAAGAATGTGTATGTGTGTGTGAATGTCAGTGTGAAAGGAAAAAAAGTGTGTTAAAAAAAAAAGAGACTTAATTCTTTCCCACTAGAAATGTCCACTGAAGATGAGTGAATAAACTTTATCCGAAACGTCTGGACATTTAAAGGGAATTGAGAATGTTTTATTTTTGGCTGCCTGCATTAATAAATACAAAATTTCATAAGAATTGGAAAATTTTTTTTAAAATGTGTAAAAAGTTTCAAAGGGGGACGGACTCCCTTTTGAATTGAAATTGACATGCAAATTCCTATCTGGGGATTTAACATTGGCTCTATGAAAGGAAGAGTCTGAAATTGAATTTGAAAAATCTGAAATTCTAGATCAGTAAAGTGTACTTCAAACAATTTTCACGAATTATTTTACTGATATACTTTTTAAAGGGCATATAAAAAATAATTGATTTATGAATTTTAAAAAAAATCGTTGGAGTGAATTTTGAGAAAATCGAAAAGAACAAAAAAGTACATCAGTAAAGTACTAGTACTTTTTGGCCGATTTTGTTTAAGAGTTTATTTTCACGACTTCGGGGGGTGTATAAATTAAATATAAAATTTCAACCTCGTAGCTCTATGAGGCCTGTAAAGGGCGGGGCCATGTGACTAGTACTTTATGTAATAAATAAATAATTAAAAAAAAAAAATTATCTCAAACATGAAATCCTCTGCGTTCTAAACATGTTTATTATAAAAGGAGATTTAAAACAAGGTCAAACTAATTCCAACTCATAATTGTTAAGTTCAATGAAGTATTGCGAAATGTAAATATATAAAATACGACTATATTTTGTCTATTTGAATATCTAAGAACAAGTGTACTTAAAACCAAGTTATAAATACATTTTTATTATGGTATTTTAGAAATAAGCACAAGACAGGGACGATTTTAGTTAATATTTAGGATTAAGGGTTAATCAAGGATTGATTTTTGTTCCGGGTATTGTTGATCAAATATTTAAGGGGGGTGATCGAAACCAACGAACCAAGACATAACGCCGGTGGGGGAGGGGGCACAATGAAACACCAGGATATCGATTCAATGAGCAAATTTGACCCGGCAGTCGCCAAATTGGGCAAATATCAAAGGTTGTTAAGTTAACGACCTCGAAGCTTTATTTCACGTTTTAAATTCAATTTATTTAGCAATCTCGACTCGACTATATCAAAGGGGATTTTAAAAAAATCTCTTATTAAACGTTTAAAAATTTGTTCAAATAATTTCTATGAAAAAAATGCTTTAAGTTAGTAATTAGCATATGAATAAGAATTGAAGGATTGGTGAGTGAGGACGTACGATGGTGATGTTAAAGCAGCTGCCAGGGAGGGGCTTTCAGCAAATAATATATTCCATTTCCAAATTAACGAGGTTTGACCAAAAGGGCCGGAGCACTATTTCAAATATTTAGAGAATTTTGCCCTGTACATTTCAATTTTTTTTTTTTTTTTTTAATTTTGTTGAGAAACACGGCTTCGAATCAAACATCCAATTTTCTTCTTTTATTTTGGCCCATGCATCTGTATATGGACCAAGGGCGGATCCAGAGGTGTTTCTCGGGGGGGGGGGGTAATCTGGTGTGACTGGTCGCACAGCACACTATTTCTTCTTAATTTCGGTAATTTAAAGGCGCATTCTGTTCTTGTTCACCAGAATATAAATACAAATCAAGTTTTTAAGTATTAATTTTTAAAATTTTACATTAAAAATAAATTTTTTTCAAATCTCGGGGGGAGATAATTACTCCCATTTACCCCCCCCCTTGTATCCGCCCTTGAATTAATTACTCGTAACCCTATTCCACATCTCCAAACTAACATTAATACATTCATTGATAGTCTCTTGACGGATGAAGATTGGAATGAAATCCGATGAAATTTGGTCAAAACGTCTTTAATTTGGGAATTTTCATTTATTTGGCAAAAACCTTCTCTGGCTGCTGCAACCACACAATCTAATCAAAATATTCTTTATTCAGCAGGGTAAATAAAAGGCTGATGTGTTTCTTTCTTTATCATAGAACCCACAGCGACGTTTCGGTCGACTATGCGACCATCTTCATGGCTAGGGTTCAGTCAACAGAAAAACCCTCTTATTTTCTTTGATAGATATTATAAAAGGGTTCTTTTGTTGACTGAACCGAAACGTCGCTGTGGGTTCTGTAATAAAGAAAGAAACAGCTGCTTGGCCTTTTATTTAATCTGCATCACCTTGCTAACGTATTCTTTATTTGACGCTTAAGCATCTAGTAGTTCGGGAATATGCAAAAAAATAAACTAGATGAATAATAATTTCGAGATTTGACTTTGAATTTTTGTTAATCTCCCTGGTTAGCTTCTGGAACAAATAATCGAAAAGAAAATGGTTGGGTTGCCTAACTTCCAGATTGGAAATTTTCTCAAACCATAATAGAACTTGTTTTATATTTTTTAAACATTGAAAGGAGGAAGGGGAAGATCTTACGTAAGAGAACTTTTATGACCTCTTTTGATATCATTTATTTAATACACAATAGAATTACGTAGCTTTTCAAATGATGTTAAAAAAAATAACAAATTTGCGTATATTTGAAATTATATAAGGAATAGTCTCTATTTTTTTAAATAAATAATAAATGAAAAAATCTAAATAAATCAATCCAAGTATTTTGGAGGAATAAATAAATACGTGTACGGGGGTAGCTAATGATCAAAGGAGATAAGCGAGTCAGAGAAAAAAAATAAATCTTTGGTAGTTTTATTTAAAAAGGTATTCAAATTTATATCTGGCAATAATAATTGCATAACTCCTCAATCTTTATAACTTTTTATTCTTCTCTAAAGTCTTTTATATTTTAGCTAAGAAAAGATCAAGTTGCATAATCGGCTATTCAAAAGATAATTGTTTCATAGTGAAACAATAAAAATGAGCATGAAAAGAAAAGTTTAAATGTCACCACAGTCCACAAATACAGGGCGAAGAAATGATTTCAAATATAAACCACAGAGATTTGAATTAATCTTCTATGTTTCAAGGTTTTATTAATTTTTGTTGAAGTTCGGATCAATCAAATATTAATTACGTAATCCTGGCGGTTCGAACATGTTTTTAACTAGGCACAAGGGATGGAATAACGAATTGGCAAGAAGGGATGATTGCAGTTAACGTTCTTTTAAAATGCAATAAAATCCTATTTTATAAGGATTGTTTTTTGACCTTGCTTGTTTTCATATTTTCAATTTCAGAAAAGGAAAAATTAGCAGCTGAATCGAATGTATAGCAAAGAGCAACGATGCAATGGCAAATATCCAGTTTGCGAGGGATGACATTGTGACAGAGGCAAACGAGCACCAAGGCAGGCAAGACAGTGTTGCCGAGTGGCGGGCTTGCGCAGTTGCCACATCTGGCGCTTGCCCGTTGACTTTCATTCATACAAGAGAAAGAAAGAACAGGCTGGCCTCTCTCTCTCTCTCTTTCTCTCTCTCAACCATCCTGTATGTATGTTCGTCACGCAGTGCAGTTTATTAAAACACACAAACAGCTAAACTTTTACCAGTAAAATGAATACAAATTGGCAACGTCGGCGAAACTTGTTTATTCTCTTTGATTATTTTAACAACAATAATGTTAGAGCTATTGAATTGATTTCATTACTCGATACCTACTAGAAAGATATCACAACGTTCTTAAAGAATGAACAATTCCGAAGTTTTGAACTTTTAGAATGAATCGATAAACGCCAAAAATTTCTCTTATCATTGATTAAAAGTTACTAAATAGAGTGAGAGCAGTAGCAAATTTTAACAAAAGCAAATACAGGCTGTACAAACAAATAAAGTCACTTATCAAGAAGAATAAATCCAGAGATGAAATTTCAAAATTTGTGTGCAGATTTCGTCCAGGATAAGATTTTTAGTGGGGAAAAAAATGAATAGTCCTAAATCAGAGATGAGATCAGAAAGCCGCCACACAACTTCATCGCAATGGATGCCAAATTCTTTTCGAACAAAATTTATTAATCCATCAGTCACTTTAAGGCCTAATTATACAAATCTAATGGGGTGAAAGACAGATGAATAAATATGCAAAGTCTCCTTTCAGTTTTGCCCTCCCCCAAGGCTTTGTTTCAAACTTCTTCGTCAAACTTCATACACCAACAACTTGCTTCCACACTATCAATTAAAACTTTCACTTTATAATTAGAGAATTTAAAGCTAGTTAAGATTCATGGCTCATTAAGCAAAGAATTTTTATATAGTCTACAACCATATAGAAAGAGATAATAAATTTTTTGCTTTTACTTTTTGCTTCTTTATTTAAAGGACGATATGGTAAAATTTCTGAAAATAACGGGATTAATAAAATTCACCAAATATTTTTTTTTTTTTTAAATTTATTCAAGGTCTTTTTTGGCATCTAAGGCCATTTAGACCCCACCCCAATTTATTTCAAATGATTAGTCGCATAGTCGCTTGGGACGGGAAGCGAACCCGGGAAGCTAATGTCTTCTCTCTGAGTCGGGGTCACGGGCTTACCAAACTTATATTAAAAAGATGACGGTATTTAACTTGTCCTTCGTCGTCTACATGTTTATAAATAATGGCGTTAAAATTTCTCACTTTATTACCGGTGGGAGAAGCAATAGCAATGTTTTCAAGTTGCTTCCTACATTTATTTTATAGCCGTTTTCAAAGATCCTATCTAAATGATATAAAAATAGTTCTGATCGATTTATAATTTCTTTTTTTTTTTTTTTTAATAATAAATGGAAGATGACTACTTGGCTATTTCAGATCAGCGACCAAACTATTAATAAAATTTTGATGGTACTGACGATTTGGTCTAACGAACCCTTGAATCCGCAGGGGGCGCCTTTAGTTCGCCATTCATATCTATTAATTTTTTTAGCCAAACGAAATAATATAAAATAAATCCTCATGCCTGGGCTCTCTTGGCGCCGATGTCGGGCAGAGAGGCGCCAGAGGCTGGAAGCGCCTGGAGGAGGGGAGGGGGACGAGAGCACCCAGCTAGTGACTATGCTGGAGTTAATGTGTCCCGATTTAATGAAGAGGATGCAAAACAGAAGCTAGAGACAATGATTAGGTTAGTTAGTATATTTCAATCAATTCATAGCAACATTGAAGTGTATGGTAGAAATTTCGTATCAGAAACCAATTTCCTAGATGCTTCGGCTTTGTAAATTTATAATACTACATTGATATACTTAATTTGTCAGCTTAAAAGTCAGAAAATTCATGAATTCTCCAGACCATAGGTCAATTTATTCATAAAATAAAAAAACTAGGATCCTAGGATTCATTATTTACAAAGGAAAAAAGTTTCAAAACATTTATATATAGGGTTACCATAATTTATTGAGGCCAGATCTGGACAGATGACTTCAGGGGGTCTGTGGAGTAAGGAAAAACTTTTGAAAATTAGGCACTGAAATCTGCTCTTTTAGCTATCCTGAGACGTATCTCGCCAAACCGGATACGTGTTTTCCATATCCGGACTGTCCGAAGAAATCCGGATATATGGTAACCCTATTTATAAAGTATCTAGATCGAGAACCATTGTCTCTTGTAAAATCATAAGAACAACATGCCCACTCCATTTCAACGGGGTGAAATAAAATCGTAATAAAGTGCAAATTGTACTTTCTAGAAAGGATTTTTTGACAATAAAAGACGATAATTTAGATATTAAAAAAAATTTATCTTTGGTTAATCAAATAGAATCTTTTGATAATCTGGAAACGAGATCTAATAAGATAATACAACTGATCAAACAGAATTTCGTAGTGTGTACCAAAATTAATCCCTAATGCGTTTTCAATATGTAATTATTTCATTTTTTTAATATGAAAAATCTTTATATAGGCCTATATTTCTTCTGTACGTTTA
Organism: Euborellia annulipes; assembly: GCA_023213315.1. Classification (NCBI taxonomy): domain Eukaryota; kingdom Metazoa; phylum Arthropoda; class Insecta; order Dermaptera; family Anisolabididae; genus Euborellia; species Euborellia annulipes. Next base: position 69,827 of record JAKCPI010023759.1, on the reverse strand, counting down.
TGTAAATGTCACTGAAATCCTCCTAAATGGCTGGTCCGATTTTGATGAGATTTTGTGAGTGGAGTGGGTTCCTGGATGATTTAGATTCGCAAAAAATCCTAAGTTCAAAAACAAAACTATTAATCCCACCCCGAAACGCCGCCAGCCAGGACTTGGCTGCCAAGGCGTGACCCGAAGGCATAAAAATTGTCGTGGGCCAAACCTTGGGAATTTCCTAATAAGGATTTTCAAAAACAATGAAATAATCACATGTAGAAAACTTTGGAACTAGTTATACTTTACATATAATAATTTTAAATGGATAATTTGAATATGAGTATAATGAATAGCCTATAATAATTTAAAAATCAGTTATATAACTTTTATTTGAAATGTTTTATAACAAACATCATTATAAAGTCTAAATGAAGCATGAATTGAGAGCTTCTTTGCCAAGCTTTTATGACTAAATAAGTTAAAGAGCCATCATTCATCTTTGTTTAATCAATTAGAGGGTCAATTGACCAGTTTATTAAAGAGAAACAGTAAAATATTTTTTCTAACAGGTCTTATGAATTTTTAATGAATTCAGTTGGATAGCAAAGGAATTCGACCTGTCTTTTCACAGTAGTTACGCCCTTACCTAAACAAGGGATCGATTTTAACATTAGTAATAAGTTCTCCCAAGTTTTCTTTTTCTTTTATTACTTTACTAATTTATAATTTTACTGAGCATGAGATATATAAAATGAATGGATTGCGTGAGGTGAAAAGTCCAGGAGATCTCTAGCCAGAGGCAATCAATAAACAATTGAAAGTCGTTTGTTGTTTCTCGTTATAGGAAGAAAATCATTTCTAGGGAAACGAAAATATAACTTATTTTTTATTAAAAAGGAAAAATAATCAATCCTTTCGGAGTATTGATTCATTTAATATTAAAGAATAGATTGGACTTGAAATCAAAAAAATACCTGAACTTGAACTTCAACAAAACAATTTGCCTCTACCGATAGTCAACTACGCCCTATTTATTTATTCAAACAACAGACATGGAAAAGAAATTTTTTGGTGATTACATGAATATAATCTAGGCGATAAGCCAATATTATTATAATAAAAAAAAAAAAGGAAAGTAGATAAGCTATCTATTGCCTTCAATCGTTTCGTCTATTTGATAACCGACAGGAAAAAAACTGTTTTAATATTATATCTACAATATGTTTTGAATAAAAATAAATAAATAGAAAAATTGGAATTCGTGATCGACTTTGTAACATAAACGGAAGGAACAAAAAAAAAATACAATAAGGACACTAGCTAGAAAGACTTGATATTAAAAAATATAGACCTAAACAAAGCTTAGCCAAGTAACGTTAGATACAAATAAAATTTCAAGGTCTGAAGGTGGATTAATTTTTATCTTAAAAATTGAAAGTATAAAAAATAATAAAAATTTTCAACGTCATCAAATTTTTCAACTTCTCCCTTCAACCCGTAACGATGACTGGGTATGTTGTCAGAAGGGTACTAAAAAATGATTTCTCAGAGTTGAAAATATGAATTATAACCTTTTTATTATAACTATTAAATTACTATTATTATTATTTCGATTCAATAAGATGAGAATATAAATTGCTTAACGATAAAAAAAAATCATACAATGACTTACAAAATAAGATGTTTTCCTTTTTCATTATAAATGAGACTGGACTGGATTGTTCGGAGAATTTTTTATTAGATGATGGATTCAACAGTAATTAAATTATTAAACACGTTTCACAATAAAAAATTAAAACTTTAATCTCAAGCTCTTCCTATTCGCATCTGTCACTGCTCCCTCATTGGCCTCTTAAAACAATGGCGATTGAAGAGCGGGGAATTCGAATTACTTTTCAAGTTTTTTTTGGATATATTATAGGAATAAATTCATTTAGTAAAAATAAACAATGCCCCCGGGTTTGGAGTAGTAGGGAGCGTGCCTACCTCCTATACCAAACGTCGCGGGTTCGGACCCAGGCAGTCCAATGATTTTATTTAAGCCATTTGGATACCAGATGGCTTAAATAAAAATGCCTGAACCCCCAATAGATATATTCAATGCAACGTTTATCGTCAAAAGTCTTATATGGCCTGAGTTGCCCAGAAGACTGTGTGAATGTGTGTATGAGTGTGAATGTTAAAAAAAAAAAACAAATTGTGCACCTTGAATTCAAATGTACAGTAAGTTTACTGATGGAAACTAAATATATGTCGTCACAAAAAATCTGGTGCGACCAGTCACACCAGATTCTCTTTTTTTGCTGCCGCCAGTGTATCTATTGGCATAAGACCAAAGCTTTTTGGATTACGCATTATCTGCTAAAACTTTAATTTTTGAAATGTGACTCAATGCCAAGGGCGGATACAAAGGATAGAAGGGGTAAAAGGATAATTACTCCCCCCCCCCGAGATACTTTTTTTCACAAAAAAATTTATTTTTAATGTAAAATTTTAAATATTAATACTTAAAAATTTGATTATACCCCCCCCCCCCCCCCCCCCCCGAGAAACACCTCTGGATCCGCTCTTGCTCATTACTAAACACGGCGGACCCAGATTTTTTTTCTTCTACACCAATCAGTCAAAAGACATTTGAAGTTGATCAATTTTCAAAAATGCTATATTCGCTAAGCAGGGGGTCTAACCAAAACCGAAAAACATCGCAAAAAGCCTACGTGACAAAAACTTTTGGGGACCTCTGATTTAAATAAACATACACGATAAATCCTCAGCAGCCCACGGGGCTTGGAGTAGTTGGTAGCGTGCCTACCTTCTATACCGAACGTCGCGGGTTCGGACCCCAGGCAGTCCGATGATTTTATTTAAGGCATTTGGATACCAAATGACTTAAATAGAAATGCCTGGTCCCACAATAGATATATTAAACATACGAGTATCGCTAAAAGTCTTAAATGGCCTAAGTTGCCGAAAAGACTGTGTGAATGAGAAAAAAAGTGTGAATATTAAAAAAAAAAATTCTCAGCAGCCGAGAGGGAAAAAATCTATTTTTTTTTTTTGAAATTTCAAATAATCCCCTGAAGTAGAAGGTAGAAACAAGTTTAGAAAACATGTTTTCTTTGAAACTAGGCTAGCCAGTCTTTATATTATTTTAATTGCGCTTACAAGAGAATGTGTCGTAATCAAATAAGATTAAATATTTGTTGGAAAATGCAGTGAATCAATCTTTTATTCGGTTTTCGATATCAACGGTTCTGTTTTTATGTTAATTATACGTAGGCTATATAAAAAAGTCTTTAAAATAAATTTTTCAAGGGGTAATTTATTCCAATTAAGGTAATTATAGTAACTGTTAAAAATATGATTTTTATCTTATAAATTAAAAAATCCACACACTTTTCACACTCACACTCACATTCACACTGTCTTTTCGGCAACTTGGGTCATTTAAGACTTTAAACGATAACTGTTATTAATGAATATATCAATTGGGGGTCCCGGCATTGTTATTTAAGCCATTTGGTATCCGACTTTTGGTATACGAGGTTAGCTAACTCCTACACCAAGCCCATGGGCTTGTTGAAGCTAAATTCCGTAATAAATTCTCCACGCAATCGAAGAGCTTTTATATTATTTCCAAATTTATTATCGCTGATACCTGAGAACAACCCTATCCGATAAATGAATAGGCAGAAGGGTTATTTCGATATCCTTTTTAGAACGCTTTAAATTTTAAATAATCTGAACGTTTAGTTAAAGAGAAAGAGTTAAATTTTTCTTTAATCTAAATTAGTAAATCAATGATTTCTGCCTGGTCAATGACAATTGGAAGATGAATTTTTTTTTATAGGTATATTCTAAGTCTAATATTTGCACCCTCGTTGAAAAACTTTCTTTGTTATTGAGGGTATTTCTTTTTTTTCCAGGTGGGTGGGTTTCGGTGATATTGTATAAAAGGTCTTTAGATATCCGGGGTCTTGTAGAGGCAACGAGGCGGTCGATATTTTCCAAACAGGGAATAGCGGTAAGCGGCATCCAGCAGGCTGGCAAGCCAGCTGAGCTGGGGCGGCGCGCATGCGTCCTGGTACGCCACGCAGGCAGTCAGGCAAGCAGGCGTTCTCGAGTTCACGCGCGTTGCTCTTGCTCTCTTCTCCTTCCAGTTGAGTTCAGTCAGGCGATAGTCTTTGTGTTGTACGCGCAGCCATTTTGTCGCCATGCGATGAGGCCTCGGACGCCTGGCGCCGCCGGCAACGCGGTGCTGGCGCTCGTAGTTAGTGTCCTCGTGTTGATCCTATTGCCGTTGAGTTTTAATTTAGTTGAAGCACGTGGACGTCGGCACAATCATTGTCCGATCGGTTGTAATTGCGACCCGCACACGTACCAATGTGACAATATTCCTGATCCAGATTCAATCAAATTGCCATTGACATCGAGCTTACAATCAGCATGTTTCCAGCAAGTGCCAAAGAACCTGCTCACCAAGGTGGTCCGAATCGACTCCAATTTACGGAGATTTACCTGGAAACGGTCCGGGATCGAGACAATAGAGTTCAATGCTTTCGGTGAGGCCAGCCAACTTCAGAGGCTTGATCTTAGTGAAAACAAGATAGCGATACTCGAAGATGGTGCGTTGGATGGACTTAAAGAACTTCTTGAGCTAAACTTAAGTAAAAATGCACTCACAGAATTGAGTGGGGGTGTGTTTCGTGAAATGAGTAATCTTTTATCATTGGATCTATCTCATAATTCTTTAAATATTGTCCCATTTAATATTTTTAATCCTTTGAGATCTATCATTGAACTAGATCTGTCATTTAATCGACTTGTTTATATTCAAGATGAATTTTTTGCATCCTGTCCAAGACTTCAGCGATTAAATCTTTGGGGAAATCAGATCCACCAACTTGGAATGAAATCATTTGTTGGATTGCCCAATCTAGCAAATTTGAATATTGGAAATAATTCGATCCAAGTGCTTCCTAGACGTCCATTCGCCGGACTAGAAACTCTCAAAGTACTCACTTTAAGTCATAATCCCTTGCCTGAACTCCAAGGGGATGCATTTTTCGGTTTAAGTGAATTAGAGCGTTTAGAAGCTAGTCTAACTGATTTGGCAATTATCAAAAAACAATTACTTAAACCCTGTCAAAAACTCAAATTTCTCGATTTTTCTTATAATATTCGTTTAAAAATACTAGATATATTTATTCCGCATTCAGTTCAATTTCTCAATGTAACCGGTTCGAGGCTTAGATGGTTACCTGATTTAAAATATGTAGAAAATCTCGATCTAATGGATAACCCGTGGGAATGTGATTGTCGACTGTGGTGGCTTACCCGCTGGCAGAGAAGAGGCAATCTTCGCCACGTGTCCTGTGCTAATGGAGTAAGTGTTCTGAAAGCACTAGACTCCCTCAACTGTCAACCACCACGTGTAGTCGAGGCCAAGGAGGTACGGCCTGTTCTTCTTGGCACAGCTCTTTTGCAATGTCAAATATCTGGAAGCCCACCTCCAAATATCCAATGGTTCACCCCCTTGGGAGAAAAACCGGATAACGATCGGATGTCCATTCTTGATGATGATTCTCTAATGATCAATCAAGTTTATCGTGAAGACGCTGGAGTTTTTGTTTGTTTGGGAATAAATCCATTGGGCAATGTCACAGGAGAAGTCCGTCTTTTGCTTGATCCAATTACCATTTACAATGTGCAGATTTACTCGATCGCTTTTGGAGCAGCCTGTGCTCTGGCCTTCCTTCTCGCTACTTTGATTATTCAAATATGCAGAAGAATCTTGTACAGGTATTTTGAAAAGAATCAATTTTATTCACTATTATAAAATTTATAATTTCTCGATAGACAAATATAAAAGCTTTAATGATATTTTAATCGTCTTTAAGATAAGAAAAAAAAATCAGGAAATTAAATTTGTTTCTAAATGTAATAAAAAAAAATACAAAGATAAGATAAATTAGAAATTGGAAAATAATATTAAAATTGAATAAATGTTCAAAATATCAAAATTTATCATTTTATTTGCAGGTTTTGCACATGTTGTCCTCCCTGTTGTCATCGTGATCGTGTTTCTCCTCGTGCCAAACAAATTTATCAGATGCTCGATAACATCGAACAATATAAGAGACAACAGCTTGATCGTTTGAAAGAGAATTATACATTACAGGTAACATATCATTACATGTGTAGCCCTTTTTATATAATAAATAAATAATTTTATTTGAAATAAACTTGTTTAGGTTCATCGAATAAAAGACAATTGCAGCCAACAAATGGAATGGATACAAACAAGTTACTCTGGTCAGGTTAAACATATTAAAGAGATCCGCGATTATGGTACCAATCATTTAACAGCCTTAAGAGATCAATATTATGATCAGGTAATATACAAATATAACTATTTTTTTGCATAGAAAGAAAAATTTCACTATTTTTTACGTTGTTTTTTTTTTTTTTGAAGGTCAAACGTGTCCGTGATTATTCAACGTGTCAGCTCAATTGGGTCCGTGAAAATTATGTGTTTCAACGCAATCGTATACGAAAATTCTCAGCGCATCAAGTTTTACGGTTTCGCGAAAGCTACAAATATCAACAACAGACACTAAATAAACTTCTTGAAAATTTACCAAGTTTATATTTAGAAAATTGCCGTACGGGGGCGTGTGGTCGTTCCGAGAGTATGGTCTTTGATGATGATCAAGAGGATGGTGACGATGTTGCAACTGATGCCGATCAATTTATTAAAGCGCGTACCGCTGACGCGTTATCAGATACACAAAGTCATTTATCACTTTATTATACACCAAGTGAATTATCAGAAGTGAGCCCAGCGAGAAGCAACGAACCCCAAGTATCTCCATATGCGTCACCTGTCTTCCCAACCGTCGTTCCCAGAGGGGGAAGGTCCGATCCAGACCTGGCAGGTGTTCATTATGCTTTGTCAGCCATAACCGCTCATGAGACTGCTCTTTAAAACATGAGGATCTGATCAAATTTTATTTTATAGCTCTAACTAACCCAGATAAAAAGTGTGTGCTTGTGGAGAGTGAATTCAGCGGCTGTGATATGCTTGAAAGTGTTGATTGGATGTGTTTGTTTAAAAAAAAAAAAAAAAATAGATTCAGGCTCTAAAAAATGCACCTCATTTATTCATTTCATTCTTCATTCAATGCTCCAATTCAAGAGCAATTTTATTTATAAATATTTACATATATATATATTTAAATAATATAAATAAAATATTTTTCTCTAATAAAAGTCGACCGATCGATCAATGCAACAAAAACGAAGTCTATTTTTTATTAAAATTAAATATATAAATAATGATTCCTAAAAATTCCTTAATTATTAAGGGTTAAGACTTGCTAAAGCAGTATTGTACCCCAATCCCTTATTTAGCTTGTTTATAGTTAATTAACAACAATAAATGCCTCTTTGGCATGTTATCAAAGGCTTGGCTGTTTATATTTTTAGATATATAATAAACAACCCATTCAAAAGAAAATCCTATCCCTTAATGAAATATTTTTATTATATATATATATATATTGAGAAAAAAAAAGAGTTAAATGTCAATTTCAAAAAATGAGGGCCCAAAAAAGAAAAATTTGGCAAATAAATGCAAAATTGATAATGGAGAATGAAATTTGTTAAATTTTAGCTCTCTTAAGGACCCGAAATCTCATCTTAACCTCCCCTCTCTCTATATCTACCTCTATAATCAATACTTTGTCAATGGGTTATAATAAAGAAAGAAAATTTTATTGTATAACTTGTTAATTAAAAAAATGTTTCTTTCTTTATAATAATAATACCAAAATAAAAGTGGATTAATCGATTGAAAAGCCTAATGTGAATTGAAAATAAATCAATAACAACAACAAGAATAATAACGAATTTTAAAATTATTTTTTGATATATTAATAGATTAAATAAAATTAGATAATTGGAAAGATAGAAAATATCAGTGTCGTATCTAAGGGGGCTGCAGCACTCTCCCCCCGAAATCAAAAAATATCTAGAGTTTTAGCACAACTCTAATTTCATAAAATTAAAAAAAAATTCGGGGGAGGTCCCCCCTTCCGTTGGAGGGTATTCCAAACCCCCCGGATATCCTCCTTCAGCCCCCTCCCTGCACAAAGATAGATACGCCACTGACTATGATTTCATATTTTCTTTTAATACAAATACAAAAAATACTAGCTTCTTTTTATTTAGTTTTTTTCTAAGATATATGTTTAATTCTTTTTTTTTTTTTAATCAATTTACTTAAAAGGGAAGGAAATTTTGTATTTTTTTTTAAATTTCATTAAGGTCTTTTTCGGCATCGGAGGCCATTTAGACCCCGTCTCTATTGGTAGCCAATCCAATTGAAATAAATTGTCGCATGAGACGGAATGCGAACCCGCGGCCCTTGGTACAAATGGCCAGCCCGCTAACCACTACACCAAGGGGAATTTTGCATTTAATTCGTTTTAAAAAATTCTTTTAGTCTAATTTAGACTAATAAGAAAAATAACAAAATTTTCCATTTTTTAATTTTAATAACTTAAGTTGTTAATATATAAATCAAATAAATAATGTACTTATTTGAATGCTTATTTTGACAATTAAGCAATACTCTAATAAATCGGTGGTTCCCAAACTTGTTTGGTTCTCGGCTCCCTTAAACGCATATGAGAATGGCACAGAGCCGCGCCCCGCGGATTGGGAATCACTAAATCTAAATAAAATAAAGATTAGCTCAATTTAAAGGAATTTCTTGCTGGCTCTTTCGCCCATTTAAGAATAGTTTGAGGATGAGATTAAAAAAAGTGTTTTGCTTCCTTTATCATTAGATTAATCGTAAAATTGTAATATAATGTTACAGATAAAATCAAATGTAAAAAAACAATTGTTATTCCTTCTACTCTTAGTCCCCCCCCCCCATCCCTCCTCTCTCTCTATTTCTACCTTGTAGTCTATATTTTTGTAGTATCTATTTAAAAAAAAAAAACTCCATATATAAATAAATATATATAAAAGCATTTGTATTTTTTATGATTTGATTTTTATTTAAAAGGAAATATAATTGATTCAATTATTATTTTTTTCTTTCCGAGAGTCCTTAGCCCTTCGAAATGTTCATTGTATTTGAAGAATTGTGATAAACTAAACCATTATAATCAATGAATGTCTTTTGAAGATAATATAAATTTCTATGTTTAATAATCTCGAAATAATAATAATTAAATTATCTTGAGTAACGAGATCTTTTTTTTTTTTAATTACTACCAAAAACTTTCTCTATAAATTATAGCGCCGCTATTCATTAATTATTCTGAGATTCTTCATTAGATTAGTTTTTAATTAATTTCTTGAGTTACATAATTAGATCATCGATTTTAAAATATTCTTGTGTTGTATTTAAATATATAAAAAAAAGCTAATTTTCAAATTTAATTGAATAATGGCAGCTGCTATTTAATTAAAGAGTGTTATTATGTATTTATAGTTAATGCGTTTAAGTTATAAATTGTGAGAGCTTTTAAAAAATGATTATTTAATAGAGTCATATTGAAAAAATACGCAAAAGAAATTTCTAAAAATCTAAGATTTGATAAACCGTGTCTTTCTTGTTTTATGAACCAAAGAGTCTGTGGCGCTTCCCATCCTGAGAGAAATAATAAGAGATAATGTATTCCTATAAACGTCGTTATAAAAGCAACATGTTGTGTCTCAATTTTTGTAGAAATTGCATTCGATTCAAAATTTTCTACTGAACTCTCCCTCTAGAACAGTGATTCGCGACCTTTTTTTTGTCGCGGCACACAAAAGTGCTTGAGTTGAGAATCGCTGTTCTAGAAGATATTAAAAGTGGTTTGCAAATATGGTTGTGTACAGGAAGATATAAAAATCAACTTATTTTACTTTTTTTTTTTACACTCCTGTAAACCTTGAATTTGAAATATAAAATGTTGCTTCTATATAGGCCTAGCTATTCTTTATGGCATTCATTGTCCAAAACCCAAAAACCCTATTAAATAAATCTGCCAAATAAAAAGCTTTAGAACGGAGGTGGTCAACCCGCGGCCCACGAGGCTCATCACACTTTTACAAAATATATTTATTTTATAATGAAGAGATAAAAGCAGCCTGAGCAAAATAAGAAAACAATTTTTTAATTTGCTTTATTGATTCCCACTGTCGACATTTCGGCCGATTCTTCCAGCCTTCATCGGGACAGATGTTTTGTTTGCCTCGAGCTTAGAGGGGCTCTTGGCAGCTCCTGAGAGAGGTGCCAATTCGTCAGTTGACATGATTTCTGGTTCAAGAGTGAGCATCTCTCAGCCAAGAGGTAAATAAAAAAAAAAAAAAAACATGTCCTGATGAAGGCCGAAACGTCAACATCAATAAAGCAAAATAAAAAATGTTTTTCTCTATTTTGTCCTGGCTGCCTTTATCTCTTCATTATAAATCATACATTCAGTCACTACCCCTTGAAATATATTTTATTTTTTTTACCCCAAAAAAGTCTATATATAATTTTATTCTCGGCCCGCGGAGTTATGATGCATTTAAGAGGCTCGCAAGATCATTTGAGTTGGCCATCCCTGCTATAGAATTATTTTAAAGAACAAGTTCATAACAGGCAAACAAAAACTGTTCTTAACTCCTAAATATTTTCTTCCGCCTCTATGACATCAATAAGTGTCTGTCATTAAAATTTAAACTCGTGCATTAATGAAAATTAGAAGAAACAATTTCTTTTGCCAATTTTCATTTTATTTATTAAATATCATAAATAAAATATTATTTAAGTTAAAGTATCCTTTTGACAATACCCTTGAATGATGACGAATGGTTAATTTCCGGTGAGTAACCCAACCACAAGAAGGTCGTAATGTCATCAACCCCAGGAATGGTTTATTACCAAATAAATATTGATCTTGTCCTATTAAACTCGGTGGTAACGTCAACATCATCAAGAGAAAAATGATATCCCTAATCATTATTTCTAAAACTCTCAAATTATTTACTGTTTTCACGTTATGTGATGCCATGACCACCCAGACAGCCTGGAATCTTGCATTAATATTGCAGGAATCTTACATAGCAATATTTAACCTTGCAGAGAATATTGCATGAACAATGCAGCAACATTGTTGCAATATTCCTATGTCCGCCTCTTTGTAACTTGCAGGAATATTGTGGCAATACTGAATGGAATATTGTGGCAATATTACAAAAATATTACAAAATATTGCAAGTATTGCAGCAATATTACGGGAATATTCCGGCAATATTGCATGGAATATTGTGGCAATGGAATATGCAGGGTTAAAAAAAAAACTTGTTCATAGAGGGATTTGAACACGAGTTTTTTGCATTTCCAATATTTCCAATGTCTTGATTCCAATATTCGACTCCTTTACTGCCTCGGACGTTTTGCTATATGAAATTTCAACACTTTTTAAGCTGCTTAATTCGTATGTAGTACTATTAAATTTTTTTTTAAACAAAATGTCACTTATAAATTGTAAAAAAATAATAATTTATAATATTTAAAATTAATTTTTTTTTTTTTTTAATTTTTATTTTATTTTTATTTTTATTTCGGCATCTAAGGTGATTTAGACCCCATCCCTATTTATTTCAAATTATTTGCAGTCAATTCAAATGAAATAAATTTTTCTCGCTGGGGACGGAAAGCGAATCCTGGACCCCAGGCCACTAGCGTAACGTTTTTTAGCTGGGCCTCCCCTCAAACCTTTATTTCGGGCCCCATTATTAGACCTTACAAAAAATATTTTTAAAATACAGTATATCTCTGATCCCTGAGGACCCGGGCCCTTTCAAAGACAAATTTTCATTAATTTTTTTTTTTTTAATCTAAATTTTTCCTTTTTTACCGGAGCCCTGAGGAGATACAGTTTTTTTAGCCCGGCCCGGCCCGTGGGCCCCCCAAGGTCCGAGGCCCCCCGCATTGCGGGGTCTGCGGGGCTACGTTACGCCACTGCCCCAGGCTCAAGCTGTCTTCTCTCTGAGCCACGGGCCATCACGGGCATTAATTAATTTAATTAATATGAATATTATAAAATTGATATGATAATTTTAACCCTATATTCACTATTCAATGTTGCCACTTCAATATTGATGCAATATTCACACTTCAATATTGACCCTGCAATATTGCTTCAATATTCACTCTTCAATGTTGCCACTGTAATATTTCAGGAATATTGCTGCAATATTTACACTTCAATATTGCCACTGCAATATTGCTGAAATATTCAGTATTCAATATTGCAACAGCAATATTGATGCAATATTGCAACAATATTCACACTTCAATATTGCAACGGCAATATTGTTGCAATATTGCTGCAATATTCACTATTCAATGTTGCCACTGCAATATTGTCGCAATATTCACACTTCAATGTTGCCACAGCAATATTGCTGCAATATTTCTGCAATGTCCTCACTTCAATATTGCGCAGCGAAATTACAGCAATGTTGCTCCAATATTGTCAATATTGTGCAAGGTTGGCAAAATTGCTGCAATATTCTGCAATATCCAGGCTGTCTGGGCATTGGCTGTCAATATTGTTTACATTTTATTCGCTCAAGGGAAGCGATCCAATGATCTTTTGTTTATTCATAAAATTGTACTTTTTTAAGATATATAATGTTCCAGGTACATTTTATACCATTTAGTATAAACTGACAGTCTGCTTGGGATTAGGCCCTACATCACTTGGCTTTAGTTATTTACAAGTAGGATGAAAAAAATAAAATAGTGTCTCGTCTAGGGTTAAAGAAAATCAATGGTCAAAAAACTTGAGAACTAGAGAGCGTAAATTGAAGAAAAAGTTAGAATAAATAATTGGTTTAAGATGATGACTTACTTTTTCCGGTGTACGATTCCATACAATAATTGAATGTCCAGAATTGAGCAGATTTTTAACCATTCCGCTGCCCATTATACCAAGTCCAAGAAAACCAAATCGAAGATTGCTGGGCGAAATATTCTTATCTAGAAGAGTCTGGGAGACATTCTCGACGTCAAGAGGTGGAGGGGTTTCCTAAAAAAGGTCCATTTTGTTGCAATTCCGAATTATCTTTAACAAGTTAATTTTATAAAGAATTGGTTTTAAAAAATTTATTTCTAGTTTTAACATAAAATTAAAAAAACTTCTTATCATATTTTTTACTTTCTCTTTTTGATGTTATATTTTTTATTACAATATTTTAAGTTAATATTCACTCTGTCCATAAATAAGTGTCCTATTATCGCAGCGCAAAATCGCTTGTGAAACATTAGATAGTACCACTTCAAATAAAACTATCAGCACTGGATCGTGGGAACTATGAAATTACTAGTGATCATAGGCGTAGCCAGAAATTTTCGATGGGGGGGGGGTTCAGGATGATTTCTCCCCCTCCCCCCTACTAATAGGGCAGTATACGGCGTCTAATGAAATATATAACTAGTCAATCCGCCCTCCTGGACCCCCCCCCCCTCGAGCTGGCTCGGGCCCGCCCTTTCTTAATTAAGTGCCACAATTTTTCATTCAACTCGTTTCAGGCAATAAAAAATGCAACCCTCACATCTTTAAAAATTTTAGATATATCCATATTATAGCCGAGTTTCTGCCTGTTTTGTTTCTCTTGTTACGAGTTCTATTTCAGATTTCTATTGAAAAATAAAATAAAAAATTTATTTATATAATAATTTTTATTATTTTTCATTTGAGGGATTTAATCAATTTTAGCAGGCTTTAATTTTTAAGCAAGACAAAAATCAATTCTTTTCAATGGGAAAATTCTGAATTTTCTCGAATTTTTTGACTTTCCTTTAAAAAAATTATTTTATTTTATTTTTTTTTTTTAACTAGAGAAAATTATTATATTTTTTTACTTTCTCTTACCCTATATATGAAATATATAGAGAGAGAAAGTATTGTTTGTATTATAGAGCTTAAATATCTAGTCATGGCTTGGGTCCAATGGGGGGGGGGGGGGGTTTGAACCCCCAAATCCCCCCCCCGTGGCTACGCCTATGCTAGTGATAACAATAATCGATTGATCCTTTGGAAAGAAATTTTTTAATTAACTGTGATATTGGTAAAAAAGTTCAAAATTTGACATACGACAGTACCGGCCAAAAAAGTGTCAAGTTCATGTTTTTTCTATAAATTTTCGACCCCTGGAGCCAAATATTGTTTTAAATTGCTGGTCATATTTTAGGGATTATTTACCGTTTTTGAACGTCCATAATTACAAGCCATGCAACTACAGTAATAAACAACACGTTTTTAAAATTAAAAATTTAATATCTTTGGAAGTGTTTTATTTTCTAGAGATTCTTTCTTTACGAAATTTTTCTATGATTTTTGCTTATTTATTTATACTACATCTTATATATGGACCCTGTTATGCAATGTGTGTCAAAGACCAAACATCGAGTTTTAAGAAAATCAACATTAAAGTTTTTTGTTTTCATTGGATTATATATAATTTTTTTGTCAATTGTGCAAGTAACATTAAATATGAATTTTGTTAGGGCATATTTCATAAAAATTACTATTAATTATAGCATTTGAAACAATATTCCGTGCTTAACTCTATTTTGAATTTTTTGGTCTTTGGCACACCATTGCATAACAGGGTCCATATAATGGATTGTTTACTTTAAATGAATTTCAACTTGTACATTTTTGCTTCTTTTTAATGAATTAGATTTGATTTTGGTTTAGATTATTCACTAAAATAATATCAAAAAAATAAAAATTGTGTGAAAATTTGAACAAAATAGGTACGGTACATTTTTGGATGAGTTGTAGCCAAAAAACATGAACTTGACACTTTTTTGATCGCTACTGTATAAATTGACATTGTTTAATGAATTGTGTACTATAGGCCTAATATATGTAAATCAATTTTCTTTAAGAAAATTAACATTTATTTATGGACAAGAAATCAAGAGAAGGAAATTACTTTCCCTGGGTATTAGAACAATTTTTGAAAAAGAAATGAATATTTACAAATCTCTACTTTACAAATTTTAACTAAAATCTAATTTACCTATTTTAACCTCATATTTTATACACTGGAAATCTCAAAATAATAAGAGACAGCATGACATATTTTTTTTTTTAAAAGAAAAATAAAAAATTAATCATATTCATAAATAATTAATTGGATAAGAAGAAAATAGTTGGAAGTGGAAAAAAAAATTTAATTAGACAGAACAATAGAAAATTTATTGACAAAACAAAGTTAGATTTTTTTTTATATAAACAATGAATATTAATAAATCATTAATAATATGGCGTTACGGAGGGCCAAAGTCACACACTATTTAGCAAATTTATTTTTTGTATAGAAGGAATTAATTTGAAGAAAAAAAAAAGTAATAAAGGGAAGGAGGGCTTAAATGAGAAAAGAAAAAGGATATAACGATTCGCATTTGAGTTTGTTTTGCCATGATTGGTTAAGTCAAATAAAAGAAAATATAACGTTCCATTTGGGTTTAGTCTATATCAGAATCAACACGTTTTGGATAAGCAAAATCCAAGTCTTATTAAATAAAGGTTTTAAATCATCTGATACTGATAGTATATCTCTCTGCGCTTCAATTGAATAAGATCAAAAACATAAATAATTAATTCCTTCAATTTCATTGCTCTGTTGATTGTCATTATCATTTGTTGCTATATAGTATATAAATCGGCCCTAAGAATATCAAAAGTTTTTCTAAACAATAACAGATTTACATAGAGTGGATTCTTCAGTGGTAGTTTTTTTTTTTTTTTTTATTTTATATATAAAATATATACATAAATTATAACTTTATTGGAATATCAACTTTTTTTTAAATATAATTTTTTCTATAAAATAAATAAATTATCAAATGGAAAAATTATATATATATATATCTACAGCGAATGTTAAAGTTAAAGGCTACCCATGAGGTTTCTTCATTTGATTAGTTCATTGTTTTTTTTTTTTATAAAAATATAAATTTGATATATGAGACGTAGCAGCCAGGGAATTAAATAAAAGCCTTTTATCTTTTCGACCTTCATCAGGACGATTATTTGATAGAATACGTCCTGATGAAGGACGTGATTTGCGACCGTAACTTCGACGATTGATTAAATTTAATAAAATGCTTTTATTTAATTCCCTGGCTGCTACGTCTCCTATATCCAATTTATAGTCTAGAACCTCTTCTCATCGCTAAAAATTTAAATAATTTTAAACTGGTAACCGTTGGCTCTAGGTGAAACATTATGCTTTAATAGGAGAATTAAATTCACAAGGTTTTCTGTTTCAATAATATATTAATTTGATATTAACACTTTATACGTATTTCGACACCATATGTGTCATCTTCAGAAGCGAATTACATATGTATGTAATTCGCTTCTGAAGATGCAATTACATATGTATGTAATTCGCTTCTGAAGATGCAATTACATATGTATGTAATTCGCTTCTGAAGATGCAATTACATATGTATGTAATTCGCTTCTGAAGATGCAATTAAATATGTATGTAATTCGCTTCTGAAGATGCAATTACATATGTATGTAATATCAAATTAATATATTATTGAAACAGAAAACCTTGTGAATTTAATTCTCCTATTAAAAAATTTAAATGTTAATGGAAAATTTCGTGGTTCAAAAGTAGAAAATTTCCAATTTCTAACAATGAAATAATCACTTGTAGAATACGCATAAGTGGGCTTTAACTTGGATATTCACTGTGTTATGCATTGTATATATATAAATCTAATAAAAAAATATTTTATTTATTACAAAACATTAATTGAAAATTTCAATTTTTCTTTTCCAATGAAAAATAATAGTTTTTTGAGGGAAAGTACAAAAATATCACTCTAATAATAAATTCTAATATACTGTATATATCTATATATAAATAAATATATATATATATATATAAATATAAATAAAATAAAGATATATATGGCAAAAAAAGAATATGAATATTAATTTAGGACATTCTTGCAGAAGATTCTAAAAGGATTCGTTCTTCCGCTAATAATTTTTGCATTTCAACTTGCAATCTCAATGCATTTTCTACGGGGAGTTGCCTTAACTGCAATGCTATATTTAGCCCAAATAGATGAAATTCATCCTCTTGGTTTTTTTTACTATTAAGAGATTTGATTCTGGATTCTTCTGAAATTCGACTGTAAGTCTTAACTGATTTCTCATTTGAGTAAGGCGTCTTTGTTTGCCTCTTTCTTATCTCT
Source organism: Euborellia annulipes (assembly GCA_023213315.1). Classification (NCBI taxonomy): domain Eukaryota; kingdom Metazoa; phylum Arthropoda; class Insecta; order Dermaptera; family Anisolabididae; genus Euborellia; species Euborellia annulipes. Next base: position 52,567 of record JAKCPI010023759.1, on the reverse strand, counting down.
CCTGTCTCGAGGGTCTCATCATCAGAGATCGTTTCTTTTTTTATATTTATCCTCTCACTGATTTCTTCATTTTTCTGAAATAAAATCGAAAAATATATTTGTATTTATTTATTAATTAAATTTAAAAAAAAAAAAAGATTAGGGCCTCTTGAATTAAGTTATGAGAGTCATTAAATAAAAAAAAAACTTTGGCAAATAAAAAGGTAAAAAAGTTTTTCCAAAATTAATATTTTCAAATCATTTCCTGTCTTCCCTAAGTTTTCTATAATCTAAATCGAACAAAAAGAAGTAAATAATGATATAGAAATTCCAATTCTAACAAGAGACCGGAGAATTATTATTTATTTTGTAATTTATTAGACCACTATTTTTTTTTTTTAATGTTCAAATGAGCATGGGTTGCATCAAGTTATGGTTTGGTAAAGGTATATTTTTCAAAAGAAATTTGTGGATGTTTTAGAACAATCATTTATTTAAAACAAAGTCTGGTGGTGCCAATTAGAGTTAGTTGCTTTGCCTTATGATAATTTCTGCCTGGGATAATCCATATTTTCAATTTGAGTTGGGCACTTTCGCTGCTCTATTTATCTTTGAAGGTATCCAGAACAGAAACCGTTGAAGGGTCCAACTGTTAAACCCACATTCTTCACTTTCGGGGTTTGTTCTTGCTCTAAATATTGATATGAAAAGTCAAATAGGCCTACTATAATATATTGGAAGTTTTAATATTCATTCTTACATCTCAAAGTGACCTTCTTCTATCAGTGAAACCCCTTTTAATCAAATTCTCACATATTTGGTGTTCCTATCAATCTAACTGCCAGCTATTTTTTTTTTTGGCTGCACCTGCTCTTTCACCTGTATATTCCTTTTCTTGTCTTTATTTATGACCAATTACAGAATAAGTTTAAATTAAAATCTGTTTGTGATGACTTTTTTGTTGTATACTCAAGACTTTTAAAATGTGGAGAATGTGAGTTTTGCAATTAGATTTTTCATTTAGACTCAACTTAATTCAATAAAAAAATTATTATCAGGGCAGGATTTAAGAGTATACTCCCTATAGGCCAAAGTACAGTGAGGGACAATATTAAGTCCCACCCATGCGTTTTCTACTTGTGATTATTTCATTGTTTTTATAAAAGAAAATGAAAATCTTTATTGCAAATTTTCTAAGTTTGAATCATGAAAGTTTCCATTAAAAAATATATATTTTTTTAAAAACAATGAAATAATCACAAGTAGAAAAAGCAGAAAAGGCACTTAATATTGTCCCTCACTGTACATTTGCCGCTCCCTCTATAGTTCATATTTGCTTAATATGTTTGTATTCTTAAATTCGTAAGGAAAATATTGATTAACCTCTGAAATAGTTCATTTTAACTTTTGAATAAATTGCCAAACTGCGGCCCCTGAAAACTTTTGCGGCTCCTGTTTGCAGCCTTCTTAGCCTATTTAGAAATACGGCCCTGATTATTATGATATATATATCAATAGGAGCTATTTAAATAAGAAAATAACAGATTTCGTTGAGAATTGTTTCACCTAGAACTGATGGAATATATATCGTGTGGCTGAAGGATGTTAAATTTTCTCACTGTTATTGTGCCTCTGCTTCACTCGATTGGTTTCTAACTCCAATTCATCCATCACTTAAGATTGTCTTAGTTTCTTCACCCTTTTGCTTCTAATCTTCTTGGTTGAATGTGATAATTAGGCCATAACCCTATGCAATCAGTTCCAAAGAAATTCAATCACAACTTTGTCGTGTAAAAATAACTAATTTAGATGGATAGAAAGATTTACTCAGAGGCCCATATCTTGTTGGTATGTGGAAGGCGACCACGAGTTACCCGAGCTGGGACTGGCAGTACTTCTTTTTTTTGCATGTCAGTCTCTTTCTTTCTATATTTTCAACAGGCGTCAGACCGTGCGACGGGCCGGCCTGTCATATTCCTTCCAGGTCGCAAAAACCCCCTCCGCCGACCCCGCAACCAGGGTTTATTTAAGGCGATGAAAGAAGAAGAAGATGGATAGAAAGATACTTGTTGAAGAGGGATGAAGATGCAGCCAATAAAAATTGAGCATCTATTTAATAATTAAGCTCTCTTTATTCGGAACGTTTCGGCCGGGATCAATCCTGCCATCTTCACCCTCCAAAGAGCATATTTAAATTTTTTATACAAAAAATAGAGATGTCGTTTTATTAATACAAATTATTTGTCAAATGAATGTAAATTTACTTAAAATATCCATAAGTGATACCACGAAGTCGAGGCTTATAATGAAAGAAAGATACTTGGACAGAATAATAGCAAACAAATATCTCAACTTAATTTCAAGTCTTCATCTAAGTTTTCACCTTTTTTTTTGGAATGGGGGAATAAGGTTCGAAGGCCTATAATAACCAGTGGTCACATGCAGCCAGGAAGAATATATTTAAAAAAAAAGGAGAAGCATAAAAGGGGAACTCAACTGCAGGAACTGACAACTTATTTGCCATCTTTTTTTTTTTTTTTTTTCTAATATAAAGTTTTAATACCAGGTCTGTGCATCGAAAACCGGCCTTTTTCAAAACATTACGCTGTTGGCCGCCATGCTTGCAGATGGGGCTCGAGTTGGTTGCACTGTGTTTTTTGGTCCTCAAACTTGTTGTTTTCATTGGTGTTTTGAATGTTCGGTGTGATAACAGATTTCTGTGAGCCTTTGAAAATGTCGAATTTCTTGCCCAGTAAGCGCCATTTGCGGGAGATTATTTTGTACTGCTTTAATGTAATGTGAACAAGAACACCCGAGAAGCACACGAAACGCTGGTTTCCGCTTACGGTGAACATATTCTTAGCATAACAGAGTGCAAAGAATGGTTCAAAAAGTTCCCAAGTGGAGATTTTGACCTTCACAACAAAAGAGTGAAAATGCCCCAAAAAGTTCGAAGACGCCGAACTGCTGGCCTTGCTGGAGCATGATGACACGCAAACGCAAGAAGAACTCGCAGAACAACTTCAGGTGGATCATCCAACCATTTCCAGGCCTCTAGCTCGGCATGGGAGGCCCAATTTGGCTCGAACGGCACAACAAACTGATTTTGTTGCACGATAACGCTCCATCTCACACCTCGCTGGTGGTAAAAAATACCATCCAGGAGTTTCAGTGGGAAACCTTACCCCGCCCGCATATTCCCCGGACCTGGCCCCTTCCGATTACCATCTGTTCAGCCTCCTCGAAAAAGCCCTCAAGCCCCGGGGGATTCGAAAAGTTCGAAGAAGTCGAAAATTGGGTGAAAAATTTTTTGACCCAAAAACCCGAGATTTTTACCGAGCAGGGATCTGGGCTTTGCCCAAAAGATGGGCCCAGTATGTCGCTAAAGAGGGCGACTACTTTGAATAAAACACCTTCTATTGTTGTTCTTTGAGAAACCTTTGTTTTCACTCAAAAAAGGCCGGTTTTCGATGCACAGACCTGGTATATTTTCATTTTCTAAATTTAAGAGTTCAAGTAGATATTTTTTTTTTTTAATTTTCCGAAGTATAACGTTTATTTATTTTTTCGTCCGGACTCGACATCTGGAGATTCTTTTCTGAAATGAGCCATACCAGACAGAAACAATTTTTTTTTTAATCTCCTCTGAGATTGCCTGTGTTTTCATTTTGTTAGTTTTAAACTTTGATGGAATATTGATAAAAGTTTTCTTATTGTCTTTAAACGTTATCTTGAAGATATATTTAAAGCATTGTTTTTCAAATAAATATATTCGACCGGACGGAGTAATCATCCCCCCCCCTCCCCCTAATGAATGTCAAAAGCTTCAATAGACAAAGGAACCTTATTTAAGAAAAATAAAGAGCTTGGCAGATGTCATTTGGGGTTGACCCTCTCAAACATCACAGGCGAACATGGAACACCTCCCGTTTCTCTGAGTGTGTTCCAATTAAAAAAAAATCATATTATAATGCCCTAAGATCCTTCCACCTGGAGCAACTTTCACTCATTGCGTTCCCCCTTTGCCACCGGCTAAATATTCTCACGCCTTAACGCTTAAACTCATTTAAGAAAAACTAAGAGCTTGACACATGTCATTTACGATTATTTTTCAAAACAAATATATTCGACCGAGTGGAGTAAAAAACTTAGAGCTTGCATTGTTTTTCCAGATAAATAAATTCGAGAATTGGACCGGATGGAGTACACCCCCCCCCCCCCCCACAATGAATGTGAAAAGGGTCAAACGAGAGGGTTTAGTAGACTAAGGAAGCTTGAACTAATTTAAGAAAGAGCTTGACATTTGGGGTTGACCCTCTCAGATATCAACAGGAAAACCTTCCGTTTCTCAGAATGTACAGTGAGAGTCAATATTAAGCCCCACCCATGCGTTTTCTACTTGTGATTATTTCATTGTTTTTATTAAAGAAAATGAAAATCTTTATTGGAAATTTTCTAGGTTTGAATCATGGAAGATTCCATTAAAAAATATATACTATTTTTTTTTTTTAAATAATGAAATAATCACAAGTAGAAAACGCATGGGTGGACTTAATATTGTCCCTATTGAGTTCACCCCCTAAACATTCTCACTCCTTCTCAAACAAAAAAATACTAGGATATTTTCAATGGTAGTTATGCCCTCGGGGCTTGGTGTAGAGGTTAGAGTGCTAACCTCGTATACCAAACGTCGCGGGTTCGGACCCCAGGCAGTCCGATGATTTTATTTAAACCAATTGGATACCAATTGGCTTAAATAAGAATGCCTGGACCCCATATATGTATATTAAATCAATAACGGTTATCGTAAATGTCTTATATGGCCTGAGCTGCCGAAAAGACAATGTGAATGTGTGTGTGAAAAAAAAAAATGGTAGTTATTTATTCTTCAAAAATATCATCCAACTTGAATAGATCGAAATTCAAAATTTTCAAGAATTTGCAGAGTTTTTTTTATATGAAGATCAAAATTTTCAAGAATAATATAGAAAGAAATATATGCAGATAAAACAGTAAAGTCGACATGCTATCTTTGCAAATAATTTTAAACACTTGGGAATGAACCCCAATCACTTTTATTTTTTAATATGATAAAGTTTTTGTGAGTATCTATGTGATATTTAACATAACGTTAAACCAGATTTAAAAAAAAACTTCAGCTTAGAGATGCAGAGTTCAATTTGTCTAGAATCCTTATACTCTAAAGTCTATAAATGTAAAACTTCACAACTTTCTGATTAATAAAAGGTTGCAAATTATTTTCAAAAGTTTTTGAATCTCTTCTTGGCTTACGAAGACAAAATAAGAAAGATTATAGGCAATGAATGGAAAAAATTTAAATAAGATTTATTTCATTTCTAATTGAAGTATTCGTCTAATTTATGTTAATTTTTCAAGGTGAAGAGAAAGAAGGATTTAATAAATAGGTCAAATTTCTGAAGAATATATAAAGACGTACTAGTCCCTGAATCCTAGATAAAATATTTAAATATTTTTTAAAAAGAAGGAATCAAGCACAACGCATGCTTAAAGGTGCGTTGATATTTATTAGCCAGGGATGTCGCTAGCCCTATTTCTCCATGGGTAGTATCTTCCACTTGCGCACTTGGATTAAAAATAAGCGCGTGCGCAAGGAGTGGCCAAATGTCGCTCTCAAAGTGTTTTCTAACAGCCCCCTCGGCTAGACTATGATCTAGGGAGCAGATCCATTGGATTACATAGGATTTTTTTTATGGGGTCATGATCATCTCCTTTATACATAAGTAGAGTGAGCATGAGCATATTGTCTTGTAACAAAAACGGGACGGTGGTAGAAAATGAGGAGTTGAGAATTAGAAGGGGTCTGTGGAAATTTTTTTTACGTCTTTGTGCATAATATAAATAAAGGTTTTAATGGCATACAAAAAAATGGTTCATAGACCGCTTCTAATTCTCAACTCTTCAAATATTATTCATTAAAAAGATGATAAAAAAAAACAAGTTTTTTATCATATAAATAGACTAATTATACAAACAATTATTCTGTAGTGACAGAACAGATACAAAAATTTAGTTAGACATAGAGGGTGTATTTCGCGTTTTGCGTATTCTTTAGCATAAAGTCTTACGAGAAATAAATAGGTCGCGGATCATTTTTCTAAATATAGTTTGTTAAAAACGGGACAGAAGTGATATTTTTATTAAAACGATAGTATGGCAGAGAAATATGAAAAAACTGAACTGTCCCGATCAAAACGGTACCTTTAGTCAATGGCAATAGTGTTAATGGCATCAAGTCATACACATTAGATTTTAATTACGCCCTCGGGGCTTGGAGTAGTTGGTAGCGTGCCTACCTTCTATACCGAACGTCGCGGGTTCGGACCCCAGGCAGTCCGATGATTTTATTTAAGGCATTTGGATACCAAATGGCTTAAATAAGAATGCCTGGACCCCAATACGTATAATAATCAATAACGGATATCGTTTAAAGTCTTAAATGGCCTAAGTTGCCGAAAAGACTGTGTGTATGTGTGTGTGATTGAGAGTGTGAATGAGAAAAAGTGAATGTTTTAAAAAAATAAAAATAATAGATTTTAATTATTAAAGTTGAAAAATTCATCACTTCATTAGCATAAAACAAACTGTATGTATTTTATCACAGAATATTGAAAAATTAGTTATATTAATTTATCTTACAAGTTTTCAAAGGGGCGAATGACCCACCAGCTTGCCAGATGTACTAAATGTATCTACGTCTACGTCTTTTGCAAATAAGCTGAAATATTCGTGATCTTTCAGAAATCGTAGAGTGCCTGGCAATGTCAGCTCCCTCGGCTTGACAATCAAGGCCATCAAGAGGTAGGAAACAAATAAAAGTTCAAAAAACTCGGAGTTTTTGACATTGTTTATTTAATAAAAAAAATTTTAATCATTCTAAATAACAACTTTATTATTAAATAAAAGTTGCATTTGTGGTCTCCACTTAAAGGCTCAGGGTAAACGACATGCAATATCAGCGAGTTTGCCAAACTTTAGACCGTATAATGAGGGATAATATTATGTTATTATTCCATTGTTTTTTATAATATAAGATGGAAATCTTTATTGGAATTATGTTCAAAGCTGGGAGGACTAAATATTTTTCCATTTTTACTTTCTCTTACCTATGTATATATGTAATATATATATATAGAGAGAAAGTATTGGATTCATGTCAAAAATTCGATGTCGAGATTTTGATGGATCTTCACGTTTTGAGGTCCCCTGAATCCAAAAAGTGGTTTTCGCGACATGGTCTGTCTGTGTGTGTGTCTGTGTGTCTGTCTGTGTGTGTGTGTGTCTGTGAACAAAATATCTCAAGAACGAAAAGAGCTAGGAGGTTGAAATTTTATATTTAAGTTAGGCACCCCCATGGGACGTGACACGAAGCTTTTGAACAAAATCGACCAAAAAGTACTAGCACTTTACTGATTCACTTTTTCAGTTTTTTCGATTTTCTCAAAATTTGCTCCAACGATTTTTTTAAAATTCAAAAATCAATTATTTTTTAGATTCTCTATAAAATGTATATTCTCATTTTGTGATTGAAATCTTCTGAAGACCACTTTACTCTTGTACTCCATAGAAAAGATAGGAGAAATGGTTGCCATGGTATCAAAATATAAATATTTTGCCATACTTATAAATTTTACATCTTGAATTCAATTGTACCCTACTGTCGGAAACTAAATACATGTCGACACAAAAAATCTGGTGTGACAAGCACAGTACACAACTTTCGATTACCGAAGGTAAGAGAAAGTTGTGTGCTGTGCGCCAGTCACACCAGATTTTTTTATTTTTTAAACAAGGACACATTAGATGAAAAAACACATAGGGGTGCTTTAATATTGTGCCCGCCTTACTTGCTTTAATCTCTTGAATTAAACCCGCATCTATAAGTAAATGAGTAATTGGTAAAACTAAAGAAAGTGAGCCCGAGGAGACCGGAACTCTCCAGATAGACGAGGATCTTCCAAAAGGAAGGTGGGAGTATAGTTCATGTCGAATCTTCATATGGGTTGGTATTCTTTTTTATTTATTAATTAATATATACTTGTAGCTCAGAGGTAAAACATTCGTCTAACGAAAAAATATATTCAATATAATACATTTTCAAATCTACATATTGTAAAAAATTTATATGATTCAAAAAATAAAATAAAAACTTTTTACTTTCTGTCTTCCTGTGAAAATGTATCAAGTGGCTGCTGGATGCAAGTAGCAGGGCGCGTAAAGTAAAGATCCGCCAAGTTAGAGCAGTGATGTAGAAAAGGGTCAATGTTTTTAGAAAGAGTGTAATAGCTCTTAGGGCCGGTCTTTTCATCTTTGGGTAGCACGTTAACCTATGGGTAGTGTGTAATGCAGAAACCCTGTTCCAGGGAATGAACTCTCTTCAGTATTAAAGGTTTTTTGAAGTTTTCTACTTAATAAAGACATAAAATATAAAAATTATTAAAAATAAAAATTGAAATTAATTCAAATAAATATTATAAGTTAAAAATAATTAATTTTAAAAAAATTATTTTTTTTACTAAAATTTAAAATTTGAAATGCTTTAGTTGAAGCTCGTCTCGCCAGAGTGCGCCAGAGGGAGTTGGCCAACCCTCGAACATGGTTTCAACTCGGCTATTAGAATATATTCAAATAATCATCTTCAACACCTTGCCAAATATCCTAGAAATATAATCCTGACTGACATAAAATGAATAATAACAAAAAAAGGGATAGATTGAAGAATGCCTCTGTTATTTTTATGCGTGAAGTTACGAAGCTGCTGCCAGCCTTGTGTTCCTAATATCACCCCTTTGCTAAATCGTACCCAGAGCTTTTGGCTCCGACTAATTTAACAGAGAGCTTGGCAAAAATTCAACATATATACATATAGACTACATATACTCCAAGGCTGGGTTATGCAAATAAAAAGCAAATGGCTGCCTCAGTTACCAGTGGACCTAACCTTTTGCATATTGTAAAATAGATCACATCTCATCACTTTATTGATAAAATAAGTTGAATCAAAATAAAAATAACAAATATATCTACTTCTTTTTTAAATAAAATGATGGGATGTCATATATTTTACTATAAGAATAAAAATGAAGAGGGTTTCTGCACTACAAAAAACACTTTAACAACACTTCCTAACTACCCAAACTGAAAAGACTGCCCTTAGGGTATCGAAGAGTCAAGTCGCCTAGTCACATGTATATTTCGCCCTCTATATTTTATTTTTCTCTCTCTTGAGTCAGTAATGTCAGACCTCTCAAGGGGTGGTTACTCTGAGGAGTAACGTTCATGGGAATAATACTGAGGTGGGTTCCCGTTTCCTTCCTCAGGAGGAGGCATCTCAAATAGAGTTGGATAATTTTTTGCCATGAGATGGATTTGAACTCGAGTTGTCTTCAACTTAGGATTTTAGCTTAACTGCTTTATCCCCTCAGCTAATCGCCTCCTTACCAATTTCCCTGTCTAAAAATATCAAAAAAATCTGGTGACTGACAACTCCTTCGGTAATCTAAAATGGATATAGAAACATTGTCTGTTTTGGGATTTTCTTCTTAATCTCTGGGAGTATATATTTGAACTTTATTACTATCAATCGAAATACTCAACAGAAGCGAACTGATATTGAAAACTCTCTCCTGAATATTCACAAATATTATAAATTCAAACTTTTAGTCAGAATCTGCGTCCAGCCTTAGCATACAGATATCAAATTCAAAATAAATGTTATTCAAAGTCCCACATAGATACGCTCTTCAGTGGCGTAGCGAGCTTAACTCGCACCAGGGGCACAATACCTTTTAGCGCCCCCCTCCCCCCCCCCCATTCGAAAATCATATAATATTATATGTAAAATATACAAAATTATTATATTACACTGGAACTAAATTTAAAATATATTTTCCAGAAATCAATTATAATATAAAATAAAAATTTTCCATCAATTTTTTGTTTTGCGGACCATTTGGCGCCCCTTTGTGAGTAGCGCCCGGGGCATGATGACCCCCCCTTGCTCTCTCCTCGCTACGCCACTGACGCTCTTCTATAACGAACTCAACACTCAACTCGTATGAACAAGAAACCAATAGTCATAGGGGTAGAATCCCCGCCTAGTATTCATCCAAGTTGTGATGCCGAAAGTGAAAAGGGACATCTTATCGGAAATTTCACAAATTGATATTTTATTGTAGAGGATAATTTCCTGAACATTTTAAGACCACTATGATATCTCAAAAACTAAAAAAGCCTTTCAAATTTATAGATATAAAAACGGGATTTCGAGCAAAATGCCGTATTCAATTGAAACCCAAAAATCGATATTTTTCACTTAATTCGACTAAAATTCGCCGACAAGAGGTCTCTTTTCACTTTCCGCATCACAATTATAGAATAATCTTATATAATTTCAAATTAAAAAATATTATAATTCAAAAAACATTCACTTTATATTTTAATTTGAATAAAATGAAACTTGAAAAATGTGGCAAGAAATAAAATGGAGACATGATGAGAAAAAGTTGAGGTGACGTAAAGGAAGGCAATCATCATGCCATTCATCGGTTCATCTTTCTAAATGGTTTTTAATCTATTTTGTATTTATTCTCTATTCGGAAGTTGAATTCTGTATGAAAGCAGAGAACTTCCTTCTCAACAAAGCCATTTTATATTGAGATTTACAAATAAAATCAAAGGAATTCAATTTTGATTTGGAGTGGCCTTCACATCTTCAGATTGTTAGCTTTTTTATTCAATTTGTGCATTGAAAATAAATAATACTTTTCTCTATATATAAAATTATAAATAATTAATAATTCTTGGTTCTCTTATAGATCCAATCATTTTTCGAGGCCTTTTTTTTACTCTGCAACTTCGCTTGAAACAGGCAATCTTCGATTTTATAGCACCAGGAGGTACTAAGAATGTCTCAAGGAAAATGCAGAAGTCTTTAGTTGATGGTTTAAATTTGTTTTTTTTTTTAGAGAAAAATATTAAGGTCATGCAAGTTTTGGAGACTTCAATGTGGATCATCCACAAAAGAAAAGAAAGATGAACAAAATATGTGATGCTGAACTCTCTCAATAAAATTTCCAATATATAAAATAAAAAATGAGGTTAATATTTAATTAATAATAAATAAATAGAAAATGTTCGCCTTACCGGTCTGTTGATGTTGGTTGGCCGATCCAGGAGGTTGGTCGCAGGGGTTGTTTTCCTCACGGGGCTGTGATTAATCCTCACCAGGGTGGTGCTTGCCATAATTTCATTCATACTCGGCAAATCGGAGTCATCTCGATTTGGCGACGAGGAACCCGAAAGCGAATCACTTTTCATCGTTCGTTTTTTTTTGGGTGGTACATCGTCTAAATCACCAGATTTTCCGCTGGTACTTCCAGCTTTAGAACTGGAACGTGGGCGTTTTGTGAGAGGTGCAACTTTTGGCATCGACTGGAAAAATAATCAACAGGTGAAATTAAAAACTTTTTAAAATTTTTTAAAAATAACTATTAATTAAAACTTGGCTTTCAGATGAATAAACAAATTTATAACTCTTATCAATTAACATGTATACAATTTTTTAGACAAGAGGGGGAAGTTTGCACGTTTGTTGAGAGTTCTGTGCTTTTATTAAAATGATACTAACAAAATGTATTATAACCAAAACAAATAAGAATAATTTTTCCCTTATAATACTACTAAATATGCTAGGTCATATTTTGTATTAGACAAAAAATATTCATTAAATGATCTTTTACTTTAATATGCGGAGATGTTCTAACCACATAAATTTTAATTTTGAGTTAACTTTATGAATAAAGACATTTTTTAATAGATTTTTAGCATTTCTATTTCATTGTGGGTGCAATCTTGAGCATATTGTTTGAAATTTTCAAACGACATGAGACAAATAATTAAACAGATTAATTTAGATACTAATCAACTCTAATTAATAATGAAAATTGGTGAGCCTTATGTCATTTTAATCAAAATAAAATTAATTGTATTTTTATTAAAAAATATCCTAGGCATTGATAACAGTGAGAAATCTAGAAACTTTTTTTCGGGAGTTTTGCTTTCTCATTAAAAAGTTGAATATTATTATAAAAGACCGGATTTGTATGCAAATGCTTTTTTTGTTAAATTTGTCAACAAAAATGAATAAATAAGGTTATCTTTAGAAATACATTTTATTTCACTGTCACTTCTGATCACTACGCGTATGGCAACCACAAGTTACTCCAGTTAAGACAGTAATTTCTTCTAACCCCTTTAAGCCAGGTTCCCTTCTTCCCACTCTGCCATTCGAACCGGCTTGCCTCCTCGCTCTAAAACAGTGGCTTCCAAACTTTATGTTATAACGCCTCCCTTAAAAAAATATTTAATTAAATCCCCCCTCCCCCACCCCTCAATTTATAAAACAATATAAAAATAAAAATTAATATAAATTTTTTTTTTTTATTTATTCTTAATTAATATTTGTAAAACTAGCAATCATTTTGGAAAATAAAGAACATCAGGACCAGGACATCAGTGAATGTCTTCAGTGTGGCCAATATTTGCGCATGGCCTTAGACTAGTCCGCGTCCCCCAGTTAGGAAAATCCTGCTCTAAAACATGGATTTTATTATTTTCTGTGTGAATCACTAAATACGAGAATTAGGACAAGTCGAAAAAGGAAAAGAGCAGGTGGTGTAAATTTAACAAAATTTAAATCATCTTTTTTCTCCACGAATAGAAGAATGTAGAATATGTATATCTGGGGCTTCTCTCTGCACTGCGACCTTCTAGATCAGATCTATTGTGCTCCCCTGATCTAGGAATGGTTCGAATTCGGGTGATGTTTTACCCCTGAATTCCTGTCCATCCCTCAGGCCCTAAGTGCCTGGAATTGGAGGGGATGTGTACTCCCTTTTGCTCCAGCAGAGACGTTCGACTTTGGTTCAATTTTTTCGGCAAGTTGGGTTCGAACTCGAGTGACATTTTACCTCGTATTACTAAGCCTCAGCTTATCCGATAAGCCACGCTCGCCTCCTTTTTCTCCACAAATTTTAAGTTGTTTGGAGTATTTACTTCTTCATTTCAATTTTCAAACACCCCAGCCACTCTCTCTAATCTCCTGATATCAGCACACGAGCTTACTTTAAAATTTGTTTTATGGCATATTTTGAAACATCTTATATGGCGGATTGCTTTGATATACAATCAAAAATAAAACTGATGTGACCAAGACATCAGTGAATGTATTCACAAATAAAATAATATCAAACTATATAAATAAAAATATACCTAATTTGATCGAGAAAAATTTTACGCTAATATTGTCCATTATGCTCTAAACAAGTTTTCTCTGTGAAATTCGTAAAAGTCATAAAACCGTACAGGAACTTGAACATTATACCCATACTGGGATATTATCTTTGAATAATTAATTAATGTTATTAAATGATTAAGGAGATTATTTATATAAACATATTCATTTCATAAACATTTTCTAACTTTATAAAAATAATAATAAATTACTCAACCTTTTTAGGTTTGGGTTTATCTTTCTTTTGTGTAGATTCCTTCAGACGATCAAATTCCGCATCAGGGTCGAGTAGTCCTGAGATCTGTAAAAAGAGAGGCAAAAAAAATTTTAAGGGTTGATAAAAATCTTTTATATAAAAATAATAGAATACATACATCGGCATGTTTGTCTTTCGAAAAAAGCTCAATTGCGTCGATGGCATCTTTAAAAGCGGCTGATTTATTTCCTTTAATAAGTTGCTCCTTATATTCAGCGTAGGGTTTGATCTGAGTTTCCTCGATCCAGGCACTGAAAAAGCAAAAACAAAGACATTTGATTAGTTAAATAGAAAGTAGATAAATAAATAAAAAAAAGGATTGGGGTAGATTCGTATTCAAATTGTGGAAAAAGGATATAGGTACAGTATTAAGTCCCACCTATGCGTTTTCTACTTGTGATTATTTCATTGTTTTTAAAAAAATATTATAAATTTTTTAATGGAAACTTTCAGGGTTCAAACCTAGAAAATTTTCAATAAAGATTTTCATTTTCTTTAAAAAAAAAAAAAAAAAAACAATGAAATAATCACAAGTTGAAAACGCATGGGTGGGACTTAATATTGTTCCTCACTGTACATTTTGCATAGATAAGAATATTTTGAAATATTCAGAGGTGCATTATAAGTAGGGTTACCATACTTTATTGATGCTAGTTACGGACAGACGACTTCCAGGAGTCTGGGGGGTATGGGAAAATCTTTGAAAATTAGGCACTGAAATCCTTGGGTAGAGGTTTTTAACTATCCTGATACGTGAAAAATATCAAACTTAGCTTGATTTATAAGCTTTTTAAATTAAAAAATAAGTATTATGGGGTTAATAAATTACAAATTTATTATAATTAAGCCTTTTAATACACTAATATTTACACACAGTAGCTAACATGTAATGCAGCGCGGAGTAAAATTCCTCAATTTGGCCACGTTTTCTGTTCATATTAGTAAAAGCGGGACGCCAAACCGGACACGTGTTCCAAATCCGGACTGTCCGGAAAATCCTGACGTATGGTAACCCTAATTATAAGGAATATTAATTAATATTTTAAGGAATATCAATTAATATTTTTTTTTCTTTTGGCCTAAGTCATTTAGCCAGAAATTAAAGTTTAGATAACTACAATATTTTCGCAATCGTTCCATTTCGTTTTATTAGGGAAAAAATAGACCTATTTTTCAACACCCCTTGAGAAGAGGAGAGAATTAACTGCCAGTTAGAGAGCCGAAGGTGCTACTTAACTCGAGAGTCTGACTTACTGGAGGAATATAATCAAAGACATGAAAGAGCAACTTCTATGACTCTTATCGAAATCGAACAACGGGTTTTATGATCTGGTATTATGCCTGAATGCATTCAAAAAGATCTTCAACTCTTTACTTACAAGAATCAAAAAAAAAATCTAATAATGGCTACCATATGTGTTTTAAAAACTGAAAAGTTTTAGTTCTCAGATAATTGACTACTAATTTGAATTTAAACATGGGATTATAAAATGCCCCCTAATAAATTTAAAAACTCAATATGCTATCCTGGGGTTACAAGTGTCAAGAGTTTTTAGGTTAAAAAAATTAGAGTATTATTCCCAGTCGTCTTTGAGTTACAAATAAACAATGAATTCTATCTTCGAAAAGGAAAAGTTAAATTTTAAATCGAAAGTTTATAAATTGATAATGTATATTTCAACTGTCAATAAATGAAATGTGAATGTTTAAAAAAAAAAACTGTCAATAAAATTATTTATTTTAATGTTCTCGTGGCCATGTTTTTTTTAAATTAATTTTTATTAAGAGTGCGAGATGATATAATAAATAAATGTGAATGTATTAAAACTACCTGATACAAGATCGAGCAAATACGACACGGAATTTCTACATCAAACAACAATAACAAAATGACACAAGAAATTTTTAAAATTATAATTGTTCTAGCAAACCGACACGAAGTGTTCAAACAATGGACGAACGAAAAGACGAGAAAAATTAAGTTGGTGCCGTCGCCGCTTGGCAGCTCTCGATTCGTTTTTTTTTTTATTATTATTAATATTATTATTATTCTTTGGAGGGAAAACGAAATTAAAAATTTAAATTCCAAAAATAAATGATAAAAATCTGATGTGACTGGTAGCACAGCACACAACTTTCTCTTACCTTCGGTAATCGAAAGTTGGGTTCTGTGCCGGTCACGCCAGATTTTTCGTGTCGACATGTATTTAGTTTCGGCCGATGTATTAGAATTCATGATGGACCTCGGGCTTGGTGTAGTTGGTAGTGCGCCTGCCTTGTATACCAAGAGTCAGGGTTCGGATCCCAGGCAGTCCGATGATTTTATTTAAGCCATTTGGATACCAAATATATATATTCATAAAAACGGTTATCGTATAAAATCTTATATGGCCTAAGTTGCCGAAAAGACTGTGTGCATGTGTGTGTGAATGAGGGGAATGGGAAAAAGTGTTTTTTTACAAAAAAAAAAAAAAATCACCTAGCTCAATTAAGTTACTTTCCATGCTTTAAATTGAACACAGACGGACAGACAGACCATGTCGCGAAAACCACTTTTTTGGATTCAGGGGACCTCAAAACGTGTATATCCATCAAAATCTCCACATCGAATTTTTGACATGAATCCAATACTTTCTCTCTCTATATATTAACATATATAGAGGTAAGAGAAAGTAAAAATCATCCCCTATATAATGAAGTGGAATAATAAAATAATTCTTAATTTATAGAGAATTGAAAATGTCAGGAAAAGAATACCAATACGTGTGTTCATTATTATTAAATTAGGAAGAGCTTTGTTTGAAAAAAGATGGAATTTTTTTTCAAATAGCCTGTAAATAAGCCAGTTAATATGTCGTTCAACCTAACAAATTTGTGAGATGAGTTTGTGTTTGATTGGGCAAAAATCGCGCCCCCTGGAGTCGAACCAAGAGTCCGCCCTCCGCGAAAGCGTCGAGGTCCTGGTTCGACTCCAGGGACAGCAATTTTCGACCAATCAAATTCAAACTCAACTCGCAAATTATTATTAAAATTTTCAAAATTTGCTAAATACGTAGATGAGGAGATAATTGTTTATTTTTTAAGTTTCAAGAATATCGGTGACTTATTTATTTTATTTTTTTTACTTTAGTGTCAGATTAATAAAACTGATAAAAAAACAATTTCAGAAAAAAATGGATAAACTAAAATGAATTTTCCCTGGGTCAGGATTTGGCTAGTAAAGAAAAATGAAACAAAAATTGCTTCAAAAATAAATCATATTGCGGAAAGTCTGCGTCAAAAACTACAATATTGAAGCGGGATACGCGAGAATTTTCACGACAATTAAATGATATTGATCCGCTGAATTCTGGAATTATTTAATTTATATTTAAGGGTGAAGGGTGTGTTTTTATTGTGTTTGATCTCTTTAGAGTAAAAAGTTTAAAGCCCGGGCCCATGTGTCTGCACGCTCTCTCACGCGCTATAAAAGCGTTTTAAAAACATTGAAACATCTCTGGCGGGGGCAGCATACTAGGTAGAGTGAGGGGCAATATCAAGTGCCACCCATGCTTTTTCTACTTGTGATTATCTTCATTGTTTTTAAAAAAATACATATTTTTTAATAGAAACTTTCATGGTTCAAACCTTGAAAGAATTTCATTTTCTTTTATAAAACAATGAAATAATCACAAGTAGAAAACGCATGTGTGGGACTTAATATTGTCCCTCACTGTACGTTTTTAAAAACATGCTCTTGGCTGGATTGGTTACATATTTCACCGTCAATTATTAAATGATCTTAAAAATTCATAGAATGAATTCTGGCTGGTGATATCACCCAAAAAACAATCATAGAATGAATCTTATTCAATAAATTGGGATCATATTTAAAGAAAGCTTTCTAAAGGGGTGCGAGCCGTTATGAGAAACCTTTCTTGATGTTTATCTACTTGGCGCTTATCAAACTGTTTTTCTGATAAGAAACAAAAAAGTCAAATCTGTTTAAAAAAATAAATAAAAAAAAAAAAAAAGGGATAGGGGATTTATCTCCCACGGAGAATGGGCCCCTCTCATTCTCTGCAAGTCTCCAAACAACTCATATTAAAGTATCTAAAACCTATGGCAATCGAGGGATGTTCCTCACATCTAAGATTCAGAATTTCTCAACAGCAATGATCTCGGAGGCTGTCGTTTTAATATTTTGCCAGCCCTTCCGGATTTTAGATTTCAAAACAGAGTAAGGATCGAACATAGACCAGAGATATCAACTAAGATATCAACCTAGATGGAGATCGTCTCTTTTTATTTAAACAATTTGGATACCAAATGGCTTAAATAAGAATGCTTGGAGCCCCAATAGATATATTAAACATTAGGAACCGACCGAATATTCGGTATCGGTTACGGTTTCGGCCAAAAATCATGGTTTCAGCCGTAGTTTCGGTTTCGGCCAAAAAGTAGCCGAAACTTGAGACTTAAAAAATAGTCAAATGATTTGCACTTGAAGGAGAAAAAATTTTTGTCTCCTAAAAAAAGGTAAATTGATTTTCACGGAGGGGAAAAAATTTCAAAAAAAAAAAAATATAAATTTTTTATAGGAAATACAAGTTTCGGTTTCGGTTATGGTTTCGGCCGAACCTAAGGTTGAGGCCGAATATTCGGTTTCGGTTTCGGCTGAAAATCTTGTTTCGGTCGGACCCTATTAAACATACGAGTATCATTAAAAGTCTTAAATGGCCTAAGTTGTCGAAAAGACTGTGTGAATGTGTGTGTGTAAGTGAGTGGGAAAGTGTGTTAAAAAAAAAAAACCTTAGTGTTTCTTTAGCTAGTAGCTCAGTTTATGTTATTTGTTTAAATCAATTTTTGTTTTTGTTCAGAAAAAATATATCGGTGTCATGTCATGTTTTATTAAAAGAAAAAAAACTGTGGGTTTTTATTAATTGAAAAACCCCAAAAAAAGCCAGTGGTTTTTGCCCACTTGGGGAAATTCTATGCCAATCCTGATTTTTCGGGCAGTGGTTCCTCAAGGACCCCCCTCAGCGGTTGCTATCCTGACAAAAACCCCTTACCTCGATGGGATTTCGCGGACCCCTAAGACATCGCCGCCTCCGGTACCCTAGGGATCCCCGGACCGCCTGTAGGGAACCATTGTTCTAGGGAATCTATTCACACCAAGCTTAAAAAGTGAATAACCAAAACTGAGTGCACAGCAAGTTGAATGGAGCACAAGAAGAAATCACATCTCATTCTCTTGAGGTCACAAACATATTTATATTCCACTTGTTAATCTAAAGCGCTTTAATAAAGATATAAATGGCCTAAGACAAGAGCTAAGAGTCCTCGAGTGAATTATATTTATTGTTCATGAGGTCGCAAATTGTTTGTTGTTCCTGTTCTAAAATGATGTTCATGTGCAAGCCACACCTCATTAGAAAAATAAGGTAAATTTTGCGGATGCCTGTCTTTGCCTATGTGCGAAGTTCACCCGAAACACTTCGTTATTCCTGTCGTTAAACTTGTGACTAATAGGATTAATCAATTTTAATAATGGAGGAATGGAGATATCAGCCAAATTGGAATGATCCAGGTTCAATAAAACTCCCAGAATAAGACGTTTCGGCCTAAATTTATTTGGCCATCTTCAGTTATTGGGAATTATACACATAGTGCAAGTAAGTGCACATGTGATCAAACCGGGATTTGTCAATAATAAAATTTTTCCGCTTCATATAAAATTATATTTCCGTCCCAAACTCAAGACTTGGGCAGAGATAAAAATTTTTTATCTCTGAGCTTGGGCACGGAAGCCATATAATTTTATATGAAGCGGAAAAATTTTATTATTGACAAATCCCGGTTTGATCACATGTGCACTTGCACTATGTGTATAATTCCCAATAACTGAAGATGGCCAAATAAATTCAGGCCGAAACGTCTTATTCTGGGAGTTTTATTGAACCTGGATCATTCCAATTTGGCTGATATCTCCATTCCTCCATTATTATCACATCACCAGCCACAACCTCAAAAAGCAATTAATCAATTTTAGTCTATGTTCGCATCACTTTTAAATCTTTCTGCCACTAAAACCTATAATCTCCCATCATTCAAATTTAATCTAGAAAGGATCTTTTTCCCTCCCTATTCTTCCTGGTTACGTGTGACAATTACCATCGTGGGCATTTAAGTATCAAAGCAGATAAGGGAGGAGGAGGCTCACTTATGCTCACAAGGGGGAGGGATTTTTTTTTTTTTTTAACACACACTTTTTTTCTCATTCACACAGTCTTTTCGGCAACTTAGGCCATTTAAGACTTTTAACGATACTCGTATGTTGTAAATATATCTATTAGGGGTCCAGGCATTTCTGTTTAAGTCATTTGGTATCCAAATGCCTTAAATAAAAGCATCGGACTGCCTGGGGTCCGAACCCGCGACTTTTGGTATACGAGTTTAGCACGCTAACCCCTACACCAAGCCCCGAGGGCGAGGAGGGGCTAATAAGTATTTTAA
Source organism: Euborellia annulipes (assembly GCA_023213315.1). Taxonomy (NCBI): domain Eukaryota; kingdom Metazoa; phylum Arthropoda; class Insecta; order Dermaptera; family Anisolabididae; genus Euborellia; species Euborellia annulipes. Next base: position 32,504 of record JAKCPI010023759.1, on the reverse strand, counting down.
AAGCTTAAAAAAAGGCGAAACCATTTTAATAGTTAGAAATTTTTCAAAAAAAGGAGAATCCTAACATAGTCAAAAATTTGCTTTCGTTAATAATTGAATAGTTCACTCTCGGATCTTATGCGGCCAGTTCGCAAAAAAATTATTTTACATTGAGCAGTTAATATAAAAGTGAAGTTCTTTTAATTTAATTAATTAAGACTGTGTTTTTTTGTTAGTGAGGCCAAGCGCCCCACGGCCCCCGGAAATCGAACCCAGGATCTCCAGCCTTTTAGAAGCATCGGTGTGCTAGCCATTGTCCCAAGCCAACAGACCCTCGAACTCTTATTATATATATCTAACTATAAAAGTGAAGCCACATCCCGCTTTGGATTAGGGGGAGGGGAGAAAACCCCATGATAAACAAATAAAAAGAGCAAAGAAAAATGTTACCAAGAGGCTGAGTCTTTCGCTTTTGGCCAGTTTTTGAGGTGACGAGGCACCATATAAGGACAAATATTTTTAAAAAAATAGAGTGAACTCAAATAGGTAGAAACAATGAAAATGCATAGCGCTGTTTTATAGCAATATGTTTTTAATTTGTTCTAATTAATGAATTGTAAATATTTGATGATTTGTAACTTTATGAAATGCAAATTCAACATTTTAATTAAAAAAGTCTTCTCTTTTATTTTAATATGAATGTGCCAAGTAGATGTGCTAAGGGCAACAAGGACAAATTGTTTACCCAAAATAGTGAGATCCCTAATTTTTTTTTTTTTAAATCGAAATCTTATTTAAAAGGTGATTCGAGTTGGAAAAGAGGTTTATGTTGTTGAAAAAGTTAATAATTGAATCACTAAAACAATCAACTTAAAAAGATTATTGTTATTTTATAAATATAAATTAAGGGAAGAGAAATTGGCCGCATTTCCGTATTGGGGGTCGTCCACATATTACGTAACGCCTTTTTTGACGATTTTCTAGTGCCCCCCTCCCCATGTAACAGTTGGTCACATACAAACAAACCCCTCTACAAATATTATGCCAAACATAGAACTATATATATATGCGAAGATAAGTTTTCTCGGGTGGGATGTTGAGGTTTACTCGAAGTTTCGGCTCTCCTTTTGAAGCCATTTTCAAGAGAGAAGGGGGTAATAATGGAGGATGGTTGTTTACGGGGTCACAGTCTTGCTGGTCCCCAGGTTAATTTGGTGGATGGCTCAGAGGTGGGGATTGGTCTCTGAGACCTGGAGGAGGGTTTGTTGTGTGTAATTGTGTCTGTTTGAGACCAAGAGCTAACACCCCGACTTGCGGAGTAGGCAGATTGAGGCCGCAAAGTCAACCCAAACCAATCACAAATCCGATTACACACAACCAACACCTCCCCAGTTCTCATAGACAAACCCAAACCTCTGGGACATCGACCAAAACCTCGACTTGGGGAGTAGGTAGATTGAGGCCCCGTAGTCAACCCAAACAGAACACAGACACAATTACACACAACAAACCCTCCTCCAGGTCTCAGAGACCAATCCCCGCCATCCACCAAATTAACCCGGGGACCAGCAAGGCTGCGACTCCGTAAACAACCATCCTCCAATATTACCCCCTTCTCTCTTGAAAATAGCTTCAAAAGGAGAGCCGAAACGTCGAGTAAATCTCAACATCCCACGCGACTTAACCCGAGAAAACTTATCTTCGCATACATCCGGTCCAAAACATATATATACAGTATATGAAGACAATAACTATATATAGTTTTAATTATTATTTTAAAATAAAAAATTTCTTTGAATATTCTCATCTGAAGTATCCAAAAAATATTTTTAAATAGGTGACCTTTGAAATTTAATACATCGTTTAACAAACTCATTGAACATTGTAAAAGAAAGAGCAATAGATAAAAGAAAAACTAAAAACCAATCCTTTAAATAGAAGGGCAATTGTTTTATATTGTATTATAACATAAAAGGAAGGAATATGAATGAAGTGATGTAGAAAAAAAAGAGAAAGTAAAGATAAAAGAATAGTCTACGAAAAGACAATTTCAAAACGTGAATATCCATCAACATCTCGACATCTAATTTTTAACATGGATCCAATACTTTCTCTCTATATATATTAACATATATAGGCAAGAGAAAGTAAAAAAGATTTTTGTTTTACTATTATGGCGACCACCAGTTTAAGAATCACTGTTTACAACACTTCTAAATTTCATTTCCATTTATTAATATTTATTTTTAATAAAGCTTTAATAAGATAAAGGTACAATTACTTACTAGTTGTTTGATCCGAAAAAGAAAATGCAGTGCAACGGAGATTTTTTCGAAGATGGTTTCTTCAAATCTTTGGTTGGATTTGATATCTAGAAAAAAAAGAGAAAATAAAAACTATTAATTCGTGTTTTTTTTTTTTAATTTTCTGAGCATCAGTTAATGAAATGATCTTTTTTACATAATCTTAAGATGAATATGAGCAATTTTGTAAATTGTATTCTAGAAAAAGAAGTGCAATTAAATCATTTTATTGGCGTTGTATTGCAATGTCTGTAAAATGTTTATTGGATGAAATAAACTAGAAAAGATTTTTTTTTTTTAGATTTATACAAAGAAGGCTCAAAGAGAATAAGCAACAGATATTTTAATCGCCAAATGATCAAATTCCTCATTTAAGAACCTTCTTTAAATAAAGATTGAGGGAAATTCAACACCACTCATCAACTCTCATAAGAGAATAAAAAAATAACTACCTGAGACTACTCAGATATATATATATTTGTTTAATTTACATGTGCCTTGTGTATGAAACGAGGAGGTCAATGTTTGCAAAATAGCCAATCATCCGAAAGTTTTAGATGAAAAATAATTTTATTTTTTAGAAAAAGAAAACGTTTCCCACATATGACAAATAAAAATTCTACATTGCTTCCTTTAAACTAGTCTGATAATTATTACACGTTGCCCATTCATCTTAAGAGTCTGAAAAAGAGAAAATAAAATTCAACTATTTCATTAGAATAAAAAAGTCTTGTTTTATGGTATTTTCAAGAGAATAAATATTGAACTATTAAGATAAATAAGATTTAAAATCCAAAAAAGTAAATAGTAACACCAACAACATTAATTGACCATTTCAATTAATAATAATTGTATTATTATTTATGTTGAATAAAAGAGATGGATTTTTCATAAATTTATAATCATTTTGTTTAGAAGTATGCTTCATTTATAGAACTTAATTAGATTTTTAACTCAAATAGTCAATACTAGAGCCCGAATATTAATAATAAATTTAAAAAGTAGGAAAATATTTTACAACTTATTAGAATTTTATAAATAATTTCAATTTATTTTATGAATGATTTGAGTTCATAGGAATGTTCCATTCATATAATTAATAAATTTCAATTAACTTTCGCTTTGAATGTCAAGTATTTAGATAAACAGATCGCGATGTTTTTGAAATGGCCGCCTTTCGAGATGGAGATTAAAGTTCGCTTGTCAAATCAAAAAATTTGCAATTATCAGACTGTACTAGGAGTGTGTTCATTTAAAGTTATCAATTAAGAAATGTCATAAACATGTAGAATGAATAAATGAATTTGAATAGAAAATAACTAATGTTTTTTCAAAGTTAGGAAACATAACGGTCCTAGCCAAAGAGGTGGAGCGTTCGTTGGTTCGGTTTCACTTACCCGACCCGGCCAAGCGCAGAAACCTTTCATTTTCGCCCTGAAAATAAATCAACACATTTTTTAATTAATTTAATCGAACACAAAAATGATTTAATCACACAAAAATAAATAAATACTGACCATACTAGGTCTCCAACGTTATATGAAGGCTGCATGGTGTTGCTTATGAAAGCGCTTGACTTGGACTGGCGCCGCCGCGGGTGAAAAGCGTCCCCCTGAACACTACACAAGTCAAATCAATTACTTTATTATTTCTTAATTAATTAAAAAAATTTAATTTATCAACTTTATATTAAATATTTAAAAATATTATTTATTTTAATATTTAAACTATATTAATAAAATTAAATATAAAAAATTAAAGTTGTTCATTTGTTGGCAGGAAATTTCAATTTAAAATTGTTAATCCATTTTTGGTAAAAATTTTTTAAGTTTAAATTTTTTCTTTGATATTAATTTATTTTAATGAAAAATTAAAAAGAAACTGAAATTTTATTGAAATAAAATAAGATTAATTGAGATTTAGTAGGAAAAGTAAAATTTGGCATATATATTCATTTTTTTTTTTTTTTTTTTGGGACATTTTTTAAAATATGATATTATTAGAGAGAGGGTATTTTTTCAGCTCTATCACATTTCAATAAATCTTAAATCAAACCACCAATTCATAGAAGAGACAATTGATTGGTTGTATTCTGTCGTTTCGGCTAAAAGCAAGCCTTCATCAGAAGCATAAGAGCAAGCATAAGCATATGTCTGAAATTCGGGACAATTTATCAACATTTACATTTCTATTATAACTAAATTACTATAATAGGCCTAATTTGTTTTAACTTGGTAGATCCTTGTTTGAAAAGGATGGAATTTTTTCAACCAACGCTCAAATAGTCTGTTCATTAGCCAGTCAATATATCGTTTAAGATAGCAAATTTGCGAGATATGTTTGTGCTTAAGATTGGGCAAAATTGCACCCCCCTGGGGTCGAACCAGAACTTCCACGCGGGTGCCCAATCTTAAGCACAAACATATCTCTCAAATTTGTTATCTTATACTAATTTGTTTTAGTTTTCAGTTTTTACCTCTTCACCAAATGATGTATATATATATTTTAAACATTGAAAAAATATATATATATACATCTTCATCAAAAGAGGTAAAAACTGAAAACTAAAAGAAATTAGTATAGTAATTTTAATAGAAATCTTGATAAATTTTCTTAGTGTGGGGGCAAAGTTACCAACAGGGGGGGGGGGGGGGACAATATTCATATAGGCTATATCAAAAGAGAAACAAAGACAAATTGAGGGGGGCATCCAGGGAACAGATACCATTGTGGGGGATGCTTGCCCCCCTCCCTCTGTAGCGCCGTCACTGTTCTAATGAAGGCCTACTTTTGGCCGAAACCACTGGATGCATCCTCGTCAACCAGGGCTGGACTGGAAACACATTTAGGCCCGGGAAATATCGGTAACGTAGGTCCACAATATCATATTTAAGGTAAAAAAATTACAAAAAAGTAGTTTAGTAATTTATAAACATATTTATTTAAATAATAAAAAAAAATTTTTTTTGAATAATTGCAAATTAATTGAATTTCATTAAAAAAAAACCTTAAATATATTTAAGGGATCAGCGGGATACTCCCGGTATCCCGGTGGGCCAGTCCTGCGCTGTCGTCAACCAATAAATTGTCTCTGCTATCAATTGGTGGTTTGATTTATTCTTCCGACAATTCCTAAAGATTTCTCCGTATACCAGCATTTACCTGAAAGAAACTACATAGAAATTTTAGAATCTATTCACAATCTATTTAATTTTTTTACTCCAGATACCGATGTACCGGTCAGGGCCGGAACTACAAGATTTTTTAGGGGGGGCAAAATTTAATATGCCGCCCTTCCTTAAAATTTTCTATACAAAATTCATATTATTTTACCTTTTTTTTAGTAAATATTTCTTTAATTGCCGCCCCCTGATATCTGCCGCCCGGGGCAAATGCACCCACTGCCCCCCCCCTAGATCCGGCCCTGGTACCGGTCCTACAAGGCCGCCACTCTATAGAGATACTAACTAGCCCAGCAATTAACAACCGGCCACTTCTATTTTATTATGATTTCGTGCGATTTGTCGATAGAACCTCTTCCATATTTTTCAATTTTTTTAAAAACAATGAAATAATCACATGAAATAAAGAATGGGAGTATTTTAATATTGACACTCACTGCAACATGTTTCGTTACCAAATATGAGTAAATAAATAAAAGATTTCTTACTTAGAAAGGAAGGGACAGTCAGGAAGGATTCCGTCTTTAATTTTCGTTTTTCCTCAACCTAAAAATAACAAAATAATTATTAAACAGATTTAATAGGAATTGATGAAATAAATAATATACAGTATATAATATATGTTCTATTGTATGAAATATATTTGTTACCAATCAATCGATATTAATTATTTATATAATACAATTTTTTTATTTATTGATTTCTTTTTTTATTTTTATTTAATAAAATCAAGTATTAAAAATTAAAATAAATTAAAGTGCATGGCACAACGAGAATTAAAAAAGAAAAAAGAATATTCAAAAAAACAAAAGGAAAATTTTTAAGGAGCATATATGATATGTAGACTTTTTTTTGGGCGTTTTATTAGGGCAAGTGCACTGGGAAAAAAATCGGCATGAAATCGTATACTAGGGTATTACAGAGTTGTGTGAGATGAAAAAATTCTGGTTGCTGAGACAATTTTTAAATTCACTTGTAAAGCAGAAGGGGACACCATGTGTATCATTAAATAATAAATTATGTGAATTACAAAATTATTTTTAAATTTGGAACAGGGCAATTTAATTCCAATAAATAAATTTAAAGTATTTTTCTTGTCGAAATAATATTCGAAGTTATAGAACCAATATTAATTAAAAAATTAAAACAATTTTTTAAAATGTAGGTTTCTAGATTTCTTCAATGAGCAGCAGCTAGTAGTTTTTTCAATTTATTTATTATTAATTAATGTGCCAGGGGCTACTAGCTGCTGCTCATTGGAGAAATCCACAAACCCTTAATCTACATATTATCAGCTATACACCTCCGTCAAATATAATTTTTTAATATATGGTTAATTAATTATTTGGCTTATTCAAAATGTACAGTGAGGGACAATATTAAGTCCCACCCATGCGTTTTCTACTTGTGATTATTTCAATGTTTTTAAAAAAATATTACATATTTTTTAATGGAAACTTTCATGGTTCAAACCTAGAAAATTTCCAATAAAGATTTTCATTTTCTTTTATAAAAACAATGAAATAATCACAAGTAGAAAACGCATGAGTGGGGCTTAATATTGACCCTCACTGTACGACCGGAAAAATAAAATCTTTAGTTAAGATCGAATTAAGATGTTTTTAAAAAAAATAAAAAATATTTTCTTAATTTCAGATCATTTTTTAGGCTTGGACATATACACACACTTGTTTTTAATTTAAACTATAACTAATATGTATTTGAATTTTATAGTTAAAATTGGCTCTGAAGACTGCATTTCATGCCGAAACAAGAGTATATGCGCATACTATGTAAGCCTAAAAAATGCCCTGAAAATAAGAAAATATTTACTTATTATGGATAGCGGATGGCAGCCAGATAAAAATAAAATAAATTTCTATGAGATTCTTTTTGATTGTCGACCTTTCGGACTCCAGTCGCGTCCTTCCTCAGGACAATCAATCGTCAAACAAATACAGATAAGACGTATTTTTAACGACGTGCATGGAATAATACAATTTCAACAGTTGAATTCGATTCTTCGATGGCATTGCTTTAAGCCAATGAGGCATCTGTATTTGTTTGACGATTGATTGTCCTGAGGATGGACGCGACTGGCGTCCGAAACGTCGACAATCAAATTAAAAAAAAAAAAAAAAAAAAAGAATCTGATAGAAATTGATTTTATTTTTCCTTGCTGCCATCCAATATCCATATTAAACAGCCATATATATATATAAAAGATTTATTTCTAATGACATACTACGATACATTACTAGATAGAGAAAAGTTCAAAGTTTTGTTTTTACACAGAAATTTATTAAGGGAAAGAGAAGGAGGGGATTAGGATGTATTATTTTCTTAAGATAGCGAATAGCAGCCAGGAAAAATCAAATCAGACAAAAAATTAGAACAATTTTTATCAGATTTATTTGATCGTCGACGTTTCGGACGCCAGTTGATCTAATTTTTTGTCTGATTTGATTTTTCCTGGCTGCTATTCGCTATCCTTATCAAATTAAACAGCCATTTTCTCCATCATGTATTACTTTCTTTTGAGATAAACGTTCTAATGGGTCATAATTTGTACAAAAGCGTGGGTCCCGGGGAAGGCTGAATAAATCGAAGTTACATCGAAGGGTGGCAAGAAATGGTCTACTGGCTTGTCAAATAACAAATGACGACATAAAATTTGAACATTCCTCTATTCAGCGATGTAACGTATCTTTCTCTACCTATTGTCGTTCATTAGAAATAAATATTTTAACATTTTCATTTCGAATAAGCCTATATATTATAATTATATAAATATCCCCTTGGAAGCGATTCATGCCGAAAAAAAATTTTATTAACATTAAACACTAAAAATTTTCCTTTGTTACATAATAATGCCTATATTTTTCTTGATCTATATACACTTTGTTTTATCTAAAAAAAAAAATCAACACATCTTTTCTATTTTAATTTCTTTACAAAAGAAATATATATATATATATATATATATTTAAGGAATCAATGGTAAAAATTAAAAAAAAAAAAAATCTGAGCAAATCGAATTGCACAGAAAACTTAGGATTAAATATATATATATATATATACATAAATATCCATATTTCAAATTAAATAAGGGAGAGAAATCTTTCTTTAGTATCAAATTTTATACAAAATTCTATTAGATGCTTATATATATATATTTAATTATAAGAAAGAGTATATATAGAAGTTAGAGAGCTTAAGGAAGCACTGCAAATGACTAAAAATATTATTGCAAACATATAGACAGACAACTATATAATATAGAGTTATAAGAATAACATTTAGATTAATTATTTTGGAACGAATAGTGTTAAGAAAATGAAATTGTGGAGTTGACGTAAAATGACTCCAAGAGACAAACATTTACCAAACCACTAGACGAATACTCAACTGGCAGTTACAGTTCGAGCAAGTTTTTTTTTTTTTTATTAATTGTACTTTAGATAGACATGAGTAACAGATACTTATTTTTTGGTTTATTTTTAAAGGAAACGATATTTTTTCAATCGTTTATTTATTATTTTTAAGAAACACATTGGAAATGTCGTAAAAATTTATAGGCTAATCCACTTTTGATCTATCGAGTTTTTCTTTTGGTATCAGATAAATTAATTTCAAAAAAATATATTTATTATTTTTCAAAGAATTTTTTGATAAAATTTTTAAGACCTATTAGTTTGAATTAAAGGTATATATTTAATACTTCATAGGTATTTTTAGTTGCCAATCGTATTAGCCACAAGAATTGAGCCCAGGATCTTCAGTTGCAACAAGGGCGGATTTTCGGGATGAGGGGGGGGGGGGTGAATCTGGTGTGACTGGTCGCACAGCACACAACTTTCTTTTACTTTCGGTAATTTAAAGTTGCAATTTGTACTTTCTACACAAATCAAATTTTGAAAAAAAAAAAAACAGCTTTCGTTTTCTCTCTCACTACTTCAAATTATTTGCAAATATTTCGGCTCCTATACAGAGGCCATCTTCAGTGCATATCTGTGATTATAAGCAATACATTTATTTTTTCCATTATACAATTTTTTGTTAAATGTTATTAAACTCATAAACTTCATGTGAGTAAATAACATTTAACAAAAAATTTTCAAATTGTATAATGGAAAAAATAAATGAAAATTGCTCAAATTCACAGATAAGCACTGAAAATGGCCGCTGTATAGAAGCCGAAATATTTGCTAATAAATTGAAGTTGTGAGAGAGAAAACGAAAGCTGGTTTTTTTTCTCCTTATCGCACTCATCTTCGATTCCCAGCTACAAGTAACTACTAATTTATAAAATTTTATATTAAAAATAACATATCCAAGAAAATTTTTTTTCTCACATCTCGGGGGAGGGGGGGGTAATTACCCCATTCCCCCTGTATCCTTGAATTGCATACATGTAGCCCTATGCAGAAAACGAACAAAAACTATCACCAATCCATGATAGCGTGAAAAAGAAAACAAAAAGAAAATTTTTTGTTTTTTTTTTTAATAAATTAATTATATAATGAAATGGCTTCAAGTCGGTACTAATCTGCTATCCATATTTAGGGCCAAAACAATCATTTTGCATTCATCTGTATATATATATATATATATATATATATAAAATACGCTAAAGGTTGTGTACTCTGCGGAATATTTCTAAGATTTGGTACCTTTTCATGTGGACGGTCACATATATTCAAGTATATGAAATAGGAAATAACTAAATAAAATCTAAAGGGGACTTTCTAGAGAGGAATGAAAAAAGACTGCAGCAGGCGGGGCCTAAGCCAAATGTTTTGGTGGGGTTCATTTTTGGAAAGAGGGCTCAAAACGTTCATGGATTTCTATCAAAATCTCGACATCGAATTTTTGACATGAATGCTAGGTTCTAGGGAGGAATTTTATTTTGTCTTTGACCGAAAAACAATCCTTAGATTTTAAATTATTTTTACCAACCGCCTACAATGGTAATATTTACAATACCGTTTTCTTTATTATTGCATTATCAATATGATAATATAAGACTTAGGGTTTTATAGATGAGTAGGAATTAATTAGCAAGTCTGTTTGTCGGTGAACGGATTTTTAATTTTTTTTATTTGAGTTTCAGATGTAAATATCTCAAGAAACATCTAAAGGACATTTTTCATTCAAAAATTAAATAAAATAGAAGTGATTGGTTAACTGCGCCTATTTTATGATTGATCTGTCATAGAGAAGTAGGTAATCTTCAAAAACTTCTAGCCAATTTGTACAAAAAATTGAGATATTTCTTTAAGGGGGTTCAGGAGCGACGTCTAAACGTACTTTTAAAAAAACTAGACTATTATAAGGAATTTTTCAATGCGGTTGTTTTTTAAATGAATTAAATTCATAAGAGATTATTGGGACATCGAGCTATAATTTTTTTAATGACTTATTAAAAAATTATCGTAATTAATTTTTTTGTTATCAAGCAAATACAAAAAAACAATCTGTCCCAATAATCTTTAATTTTTTTAAATTTAAAAATGAATTTATTGTTATTATTAATCACATATTAATCAAGAAATTTTTAAAATAAGCTTTAGATGATTTATTTAAAAATCAACTGTCAAATTAGTTCAGCATTCTTGCAATAGATGGCAGGCTAGTCTAACAGACGATCCCGTATTAGTCTATACTTGCCTATATTTATATATTTTTATGCTTTTATAAAAGATACATAATATATAATAACATTTATAAAGTATTTATTGTTAAAAGATCAATGAAAATTAACCAAATGCATTAAATATTATTAGCTACCATTCTGACATCTCTTGGCAAATTTTTGAATTACTTGATTTTTTGGGCAAAGCTTTTTATGACACACTACGCCATCTTATCGGGAAAAACCTGCGTAACACCTTCGGTCCTATTCCCCCTTAATGGAATAAAAATCAGAGTGGCAATATTCGGTCTGCTAGTTGGTAAATTGAAAAGAATTCATCATCGATCAAAATACCATTGAAATATAATAAATATATTAGTATAAATGTTAATAAAACTTTTTTTCTAAATCAAAAGTAGATGGTGTGAAAACTTAAATATACATAAATATATATATTTTATATTAATATATAAAAAAAAAATAAATGGGTAAAAAATTTGAAATTAATAAATTAAATAAATAAATAATAATTTAACATAAAAATATGAATAATATGATAAAAACTCGATACAAGATTTTAGGATAATAAGAGAGAATGAGAAAAAAGACAGACAGACAGAGAGAGAGAGAGAGCATATTGCTAAAGAATCGAAGCCTCGCATGCCGAGAGCGAGGCAAAAAATCGGAAAAAAAAAAATAAAATAAAATAACCGAACTGTTTGGGAAATTATTTTGATAATCGCAATCTCATAACAAAAGAGAATGCGAAATCCCAAAATATGTAATTATGTAATAAATATATATATACCTAGGATTATTATGTTAATCGTCATCAATCACATTTATTTGGATTAATAAATATCAAAATATAACACTATCACTTAAATATCAATTATACATCGATATAATTTAAGTTTTATCGAATGGTAATATCACTAGATTTTTCCACGTTTATTTATTTATTTAGTTTATTTATTAAACGATTGCACTGAGATAAAAATCCCTCTTTTGGAACCTGAGAGAATTAGGAATTTAAAAAAAAAAAGAAAGAAATTGGAGATTAATTAAAACGAACCAGGAGGAGATTCAATGAATAATGCAAAATTTAGTATACCGAGGACGAGGAGGAGGATGAGGAGTCGGTGGCCTTAGATACAGGATTCGAGCAGGAGTCGGCACCGACGCGCAGGCCGCTCTCAGAAGCCTTCGACGAAGCTGGCTGGGAAGAGTCCCGTCCTCCCTGTTCGCTGCTGTGTTCCTTTATACCAGCCATCGTCTCTTTTCTTATGCACGTAGATGATATCCCCCACACGCAATTCCAATTCATGTTCGCTATTCGGTGGATACGCCACGATACAACGGAATCTGTTCAAAACAAGTGATTAATTAAAATAAATAAATAAATAATTATTCGTTCAAATGATGTATGAAAATGAATAATTAAAAAAAAAAAAAATGTTCATTAATGCTAATGATTAGAAATCATTCAATTTAGATTTTATCTACCTAAAGTCCTTTGGAAGCAAAGAAAAAACATTCAGAAATTATTATGATTAATATACATTTTGCATTTTATACTTTAAATTAAAAAAAAGACCTAAAAAAAAAAAGATTTCATTTATTTTTATTTACAAATGAAAGGAAAGGCTAGCTAGCTCCGAGTTCCATTCAGAGAATAGTTGGGAAAATCAAGAGATGCGCGCGCAGCTTCACTGACTGCTATTTCAAAACAAAAAAAAGGAATTACGATTAAATGTGGGATTGTACAATTTTTTTCTAAATTTCTTAAATAATGGAAGTTTTATTTGTCTATGGTCTTTTAGGCCTGAAGATGACGGAGGGAACCATCGAAACTGTCAGCTGCAGTTGCTGCCAAAAATAAAATCTATAGGCCCTATAATATATTATATATTGTTTTAATCAGCCACCACAAACTTGGCCATAGACAAATAAAACTTCCATTATTTAAGAAATTTAAAAAAAGGAATATTATTTTCAAATATCTTATTTTTACTTTCTCTTACCTATGTATATATGTAATATATATATATAGAGAAAGTATTGGTTTCATGTCAAAAATTCGATGTCGAGATTTTGATGGATCTTCACGTTTTGAGGTCCCCTGAATCCAAAAAAGTGGTTTTCGCGACATGGTCTGTCTGTCTGTCTGTCTGTCTGTCTGTCTGTGTGTGTGTGTGTCTGTGTGTGTTCAATTTTAAGCATGAAGGAATTGAGCTATGAGGCTGAAATTTTATATTTAAGTTAAACACCCCCCGGGACCGACAAAATAAGCTTTTAATCAAAATCGGCCAAAAAGTACTAGTACTTTACTGATGTACTTTTTCAGTTTTTTTCGATTTTCTCAAAATTCGCTCTAACGATTTTGATTAAAATTCAAAAATCAATTATTTTTTAGATGCTCTTTCAAATGTATATTCTCGTTTTGCCCTCAAAATTGTTTGAAGCACACTTTACTCTTGTGCTTCATAGGAAAGATAGAAGAAATAAATGGTTGCCATGGTAACCGAATTTAAATCTTTTTCTTTTTATTAGATTAAAAATCAATTATTATTTAAACGCCCATTTTTTTTTTCGGAGAAAACATATCTCTCTCTCTCACAAAACTATCTTCTCTCTTTCTACGCGTTTTAAATTTTTCTACCTTATCTTCGCATTTGGCCAATGTTAATTTCCTATAGGGATTTGTATGTTAATTTCGATTCAAAAGGGGGTCCCCTTTGGAACTTTTTACGCATTTAAAAATTTTTTTTCCAATTCTTATGAAATTTTGTATTTATTTACGATTCTATATTGTGTATAAAATGTCCAAATATGAGATTAAAATTTTGAAAAATAACCATAGTTTATTTCAAGCAATCAACATTTAAAATGCAAGTTTGAAACTAAGGTGCTATGGGAAACTAAATATATCTCGACACAAAAAATCTGGTGTGACCAGCACAGTGCACAACTTTCTCTTACCGAAGGGTAAGAGAAAGTTGTGTGCTGTGCGCCAGTCACACCAGATTTTTATTTTTGATGTGACGCCTGTTTCAATATGACTATATGTAGGTGTTAATATGTAGTTCCCTTCAGGTGATTTCCAGCAGGATGGAGCGCTGGGGAGAAGAATTGTCTAAAAAGCAAGATTTGGCTAAAAAGCATCCCTTTTCGATTCGGCCATTTCGGTAGCTTTCATCAGAATTTTTTTTGTCTAGATTTATTAGAATAAAATGCAATATATTACAATGTATTACAATCATATGATGCTTACTCATTTTTTTATATATAAATTATGTAGATATTTCTTACATCGATTTGTTTTAGTATACCGGGTGGGCCAATAGTGCGTGGACGGAAGATTGTGGGCTTATTAACGGACATTTTTAAAATTTGTTGATCGCACCTAATGTGGGGCCTTTAGGGCTACAAATTAAAAATATTTTTGTTCCAATTGCACCTCATATACAGGGTGGTCCATATCAAAGTTATGTTTTTTTAAATGGAACGCCCTGTATATTAATGCATATTTAGATTATACGGTCAATTTTAGTATGACTTTATGTCATGCAATGTATTCTAAAACAAACCGTTTAGCCGCAAATCGGGCTTTAGTGAAAAAACTGCTGTCTGAATAAAATTGAATATCTCGCGAACCATAAAACTTAGGGGACTGTTCTTTTGTGAGGTTACTAACCCAGGGCCGGCGCAAGCTATTCTGCCGCCCTAGGCAAGCTATTTTTTTTGCGCCCCCCCCCAAAAAAAAACTTCAAAAATTTACTTTGCCGCCCCCCTCCTTAAAATTTTCCCCGATCTCAAAAATTTTTCTGCGCAAATTTTTTTTTTTTTTTTTTCGCGGAACCAAAATTTTTTCCCGTGCGCCGCCTGCGGAACATTTTCCCTTTACCTTTTTTTTAGAGACACAAAATTTTGCCGCCCCCGGGACCGAAATTTTTTCATTTTTTTTTAGAGAAACAAAATTTTGCTGCCCCCGGGACCGAAATTTGTTTTCGGGTGCCGCTTGCGGAACCAAAATTTGTTTTTTATTTTTTCCTTTTTGCCGCCCTCTCCAGGTTGCCGCCCTAGGCGGCCGCCTAGTTGGCCTAGTGGACGCGCCGCCTCTGTACTAACCATGAAATGTACTAATGTAGGCCAGATGGGAAACCCGGAATTATTCTTATGTTGGGAGAGAGGTGGACATGCCAATTTGGAAAATTTCAATCATGGATAACTTCCTTATTTCAAATGGAACATGCTACTTTTTTTTATGCCATGGGACGTGAAATTTAATTATCTTTCAGATGATATAAGGTTGTCTATATCTATCTTTGGTAGTTTTCTTTTTATTCCAAAATATCTGATAACGAAAAAAAAAAAATATTTATTATAGACAAAATAATTGAAAAAAAAATCCAAACGCAAAACAAAATTGTAATAAATGGAAAAAATATGCTAAATATTCGAAAATGTCTTTTAATTTCCTTTAAAATCATTTATTTGAACTTCTCGAAGAAGTTGCGCTTGCTCAAATTCGGGTTATGATTTGTCAACAAGATGGCGCACCTCCTAAGCTGAACGTAACCCAAATTTCTTTTTTTCGAGAAGTTCAAATAAATGATTTTAAAGGAAATTAAAACATTTTCGAATATTTTTCATATTTTTTCCATTTATTACAATTTTGTTTTGGGTTTGGATTTTTTTTTCAATTATTTTGTCTATAATAAATATTTTTTTTTTTCGTTATCAGATATTTTGGAATAAAAAGAAAACTACCAAAGATAGATATAGACAACCTTATATCATCTGAAAGATAATTAAATTTCACGTCCCATGGCATAAATAAAAGTAGCATGTTCCATTTGAAATAAGGAAGTTATCCATGATTGAAATTTTCCAAATTGGCATGGCCATATCTCCCAACACAAGAATAATTCCGGGTTACCCATCTGGCCTACATTAGTACATTTCATGGTTAGTAACCTCACAAAAGAACAGTCCCCTAAGTTTTATGGTTCGCGAGATATTCAATTTTATTCAGACAGCAGTTTTTTCACTAAAGCCCGATTTGCGGCTAAACGGTTTGTTTTAGAATACATTGCATGACATAAACTCATACTAAAATTGACCGTATAATCTAAATATGCAATAATATACAGGGCGTTCCATTTAAAAAACCCTAACTTTGATATGGACCACCCTGTATATGAGGTGCAATTGGAACAAAAATATTTTTAATTTGTAGCCCTAAAGGCCCCACATTATGTGAGATCAACAAATTTTAAAAATGTCCGTTAATAAGCCCACAATCTTCCGTCCACGCACTATTGGCCCACCCGGTATATTCTGGTAATTAAGCACAGAATGTACCTTTCAATTATGGACAGTAAGAAACAATTGTGTGCTGTGCGACCAGTCACACCAGTTTACCCCCCCCCCCCGCGAAAAACTCCTCTGGATCCACTCTTGCTTTTAATGCTTTTAAAATGATGTTACTGGGGCACAAAATTGTCAACCATCCCACCTCCAGTCAAAAATCATTGAAAAAATTTAGCCAATTCTTGAAAATACTAAAATATATAATTTAAAAAAATGAAAATATGAAATTTTTTTCTAAAAAATTACTATTACTAAATTTTCTTTCCCTTCTCCATTGGATTTTGGCAAATAGTCAGTCAAAATAATAAGAAAGAGACAAATTCAGTATATTCTTATTCTTCTGCCTCTAACACCATTAGCGGATTAAAGACAAAAAGAAATTGGGACTTGAACATGAGTTCCTCACATCTCAATAACAAAATATGATAATGATTTTCTATTTAGAATTTGTTGGAAAAAAAGAGAGGGCTAAAAAAAATAAATTGATCATCTGAATAGTAATTAAAACTCGATTCCGCGGATTAGTTGGAATAACAAATGCAAATTTTAAAATAATTAGAGAACAAGGAAAAAACTAAAAAAATTTGCTTTTTGCTAAATACGATGGTGGTGGTGGCATGATAAATCTTTTTCTATTAAACGAGCAATGCACGTTTGTAAAGCACATCAGTTCTCGAAAACGGCTCTAACGATTTTTTTTTTTTTTTTACTTTTAAATATATACTATTTTCGACGGTAGAAACAACCCGAGTATGAGATGGTAAAAGGAGCAGGATGTTTACTCGATGGTTTAGAGATGAAAAATTATATCGAGGATTTTTATTGACAAGACGACTGTGATTGCAATTTAACAGTTTCGGTCTGAAAAGACCATCATCAGGCCTGCGAAAGATTACAGAAAAAGTGAGTCGACACACAGCAATACAAAAAATTAATCACATCATCAATTTACATTATCAAGAACATTCCCTTAAATTCTAGCCTATTTGAATACAGCTAAAAGATATTTTTATTTTTTATTGTACATCAGCAAGATATTTATTATATTTTTATTTGTTAAATGCATTTGTAAACGTTTCAAAATGAGAACCAAATTAAATTATGTTCAATTTACAATGCAATAAAAGTCATTTATATATGTATAATTACCTAAATCCTAAAGTTTCAGCCAATTTAGGTGGCAGATCGTTTGCTAGCAATTTCAATTTCAGACAGGTTATCTTGTTTAAATCGATTTTATCGAAAATGACTTGCTTTTAATAATTTTTCAAAGAGCTTTTGAATCATTTTTAAAATCGATTTAAACAAGATAACCTGTCTGAAATTGAAATCGCTAGCAAACGATCTGCCACGTAAATTGGCTGAAACTTGATGATTTAGGTAATTATACATATATAAATGACTTTTATTGCACTGTAAATTGAACATAATTTAATTTGGTTCTCATTTTGAAACGCTTACAAATGCATTTAACAAATAAAAAATAAAAATATCTTTTAGCTGTATTCAAATAGGCTAGAATTTAAGGGAATGTTTTTGATAATGTAAATTGATGATATGATTAATTTTTTGTATCTCTGTGTGACGACTCACTTTTTCTGTAATTTTTCGCAGGCCTGATGATGGTCTTTTCAGAGCGAAACAGTTAAATTGCAATCACAGTCAATAAAAATCCTCGATATAATTTTTCATAAATTATTTCATGTCTAAACAATCGAGTAAACCTCCTGCTCCTTTTACACTATACTATTTTCGGTACGAAAATAAAATTACGCTAGGTTTCATCTTTGGGAAAATTCGGGTACTAGTACTTTACTGATGTACTTTTTTAGTTTTTTTCCAATTTTCTCGAAATTCGCTTTAAATATTTCTTTCCAATTTTAAATTTATTCGCTCGATCTTCCAATAAATTCTAAATAGTAAAAAAAAAATGCAACTTATTATAATTTCCAATCGAATAGTATACTTGCAGCACGAACCGCTCTCTCACAGGTGGGACTAATTGTTTCGCTGATTTCCCTGATTGATCCAAAGTCTGAGATGCGCCACTAGCGTCCATTGAATTGGATTTTCGATGCTGGTGTCCACTCCCACTCCCACTGCCGCCGCCACTGCTGATACGCAAAGAGGAAAACGCTGACGCGATTGAATCATCGCCTGAAGATCTACAAAAGAACAAAAAATAAACTTTTGGAATTCAAAGCGAAGGAAAAAAAACAACTAAAATTGATTAAAAATAAAATTATTCAAGTGACAAATGGAGTTTTTTTTTGCCTTTTGTTACATTTATTATTTTCTCTTACCCCTTAATATATATAGAGAAAGTATTGCGATCATGTCAAAAATTCGATGACGAGGTTTTGATGGATGGATATACACGTTTTGAGGTCCCCTGAATCCAAAAAAGTGGTTTTTGCGACATGGTCTGTCTGTTAAGTCTTTCGGAATCTTAGGTTATATACTGTAGATTTTTAACTCGATACAAATTATTTAACTATTACTAAATATTAGGAAGTTCAGGCACATTTATTTAAACCATTTGGTATCCAAATGATTTAAATAAATATTCATCGGACTGCCTGGGATCCGAACCCGCGCTCCTTGCTCAGACAACTCATAGACATTTGCAACAGGTAGGAAGGGGGATTTGTTTATTAGTAGCCTTACAACAACAAAAAACATGCTATAATTATAATTGTTGTTAATTAGAATAAAAAAAAAACTGTCTATGAAAATCAAGATTTATTTTGAAGGCCTTGAATCACATCTTGACCCTACGATGTGTTCGGAGACACAAATCTTCTTCCTCCATTTGACGGAGGTGTGTAGTTGATAATATGTAGTTTAAAGGTTTCTGGATTTCCCCACCAACAACTAGTAGTTTTTTCAATTTATATTTATTAATTAATGTGCCTGGGCCAGCGTTTCGATCACATATAGATCAATAGGCATATTGACAATGGCTTGGTCCTGAGGATGCGACCGAAACGTTGCCCTGGCACATTAATTAATAAATAAATTGAAAAAAAAAAAAAAAAAAAAACTACTAGTTGCTTGCTCATTGTGGAAATGCAGAAAACTTTAAAGTTCTTTTTCCAGTCAAACAAAAGGTATAATTATTTTGAAAGCTGTAAAGACATGATCGAAACATGTCCCCTGGTCGAGTTGTAGAACACATTCCGGCTTCAACCCAATCCGTTGTTATGCTAACCCAAGGGATCATCCAGAGAACTTCTGGGAGAGGGCGGGAACGTCAAGAATCCCACAGGTTCTCCCGAATTTAGGAAGAACATAATCTGAAGTTCCTTTAATGAAGAATCTCTATCTGATAGTGTATTGTATATCGTTCGAAATAAAAACCAGAAGCAACTTTTATCTATCTTGATGAAACTCAACTAATAAAGCAAACTTTTCTTTACTTTGTCATTTTGCAGATTTGTCTCTGCTCCACTTAAAAATTAGAGTCAGCAAAACAAATATTATTTAGTTACTAACAAAAAAAATTACAAGAGTTATTTATTAAAAAAACAAACTTATAATTAATAAAGGATACAAATTGGCAATTTCTCCTTGTATTTGTCACATTAAATAATTCTAAAAATTTAGTGTTAAGTAATTGATGCTTTAAATACGTATATAGATAATAAAATGGAATAAAAGAGATTTATTATTAAAACAAAAAACAAATATTAAAATAGTACAGCCACCAACTAAAAATGAGAAAGCGAAAACAGACAGACACACACCAACACCCATACAGGGAGAGAAGAGAGAGAGAGTGACGAACCTATGGGCGAAATTAGCGACTACTATGTTGGATCGTTCTTTATGTTTTAGTCTGGCTGATCCTCCGCCACTGCTGCCTCCGCCAAAGAGACGATGATGCCCTCGTAACACGGAGGTTTGACCAGGAATAGATTCAGGCCCGGCGGCGATGTGACATCCGTCCAATGGAAGTGATTGAAGAAGTTGAGATGGACATGAACCGGACCTGTTCAGAATGACAGAAGCACACAAACACACACACACACACCCAACATACATAGCATTTGGAGTGATTTAAGCAGAAAAAAAGGGAAGTGCATCAGCTGAGACAGGCACAGACAAAAAAATGGTTATTTACAAACATTTCTATAATCTAACATGGCATTTATCTCAATGCATCGTATTGAATAGTGCAATAAAAACCAGAAACGGAAATTCTTAGGTGGAGATCGAATTTGGTATAATGTTGGAGTTGAGAGAGGTTTAAACCAATGAAACAGCAATTCCCAGTTGAGACGTTTCGGCGAAATAAAATTTTATTCTGCCATCTTCAGTCGTTTAAGAAATTTGCATGTTTATATGAAATACAAACATGTGTCATTTGGCCAAGTCGGTTTTAAAAGAGCCATTGCCCTTGAAACTGTATTTTTATCAAAGCGACTTGGCCAAATGACACATGTTTGTATTTCAAATAAACATGCAAATTCCTTAAACGACTGAAGATGGCAGAATAAAATTTTATTTCGCCGAAACGTCTCAACGAATTGCTGTTTCATGGTTCCTTGGCTGCATCCTCGCAACTCCAACAATATCTAATCTACAGTCACTAACTTACCAACTGAATTTGGTATATTTTGCCAATGCGTTATGCAGTAAATTTTTTCAACCCAATTTAGGCATTGAAAATTATATCTTTTAAATGTCCTTCTTTTTATGATCGTTTAAATTTTTTTATGGAAAATATGAAATTTAATGATAAAATATAAATAATTTTTTTTTGAAAATAAAAAAGTTGTTACACTTGCAAATCGGTCAGATTTTTCTGTGGAATAAACTTCAAGACAACAACATTTGCTGAGTTTGAAGAATCAGTTCTGGGTTTTCATTTTATGAAGTAAAAAAATGCAGCTTTTAGTAAGGGCTCGGCAGGACGAAATGAAAAAAAATTATTTTTTGTGACCTCCCTACTGTTTATATTTGCCATTTATCGATTTTTTCTATAGTAAAATAAACGCGTACCAGCTTATACCCCTCCTAATTTACCAAGACTCAGCCTTATACCCGGAATATGCAAGGGGACATAGCTAGCCAGTGAAACCTACGATCTAGTCCTCACCGAGGTCAGAGGGGATCCTGATGCCAGGGGAATTACTCTGATTACCGCGTAAATTGAGGACCGCAGTCCCCAAATGTCAAGTGATACAATGAAAATTATTTGTGTGAATTGTACAGTAGGCAAATTGACTAAATTTACTTGGCATTTTGGCCTCCTCCCCCTTCGCTAGGCCCTTAGTATGTCTTGGATTAAAATGTCCCTTCAGATTACTTCAGTACCCAGTAAAAGGCAGTCACGCCTCTGTAAGAGATATACAGCTGAATACTATTTCTAACTAAATTAGGATTAGCTTTCAATGAGACTCCTTGAAAAAGAGATATTATTTTAAGATCACATAATACTTATGAAGATATCTTTTATGGCTAGAAAATTTAGAATTTTAAATGCATTGAGATAATGTTAATTATTTAATTTTAGGTGTAAGTGCATTTATTTATTTGACTAAGTCAAATATTTATCCCATTTAGTTTTTAATAAAAAGAAAAGAAAAATTCTTATTATATAGAGATTATTTACCTAACATGGACGGGATGTGCTGGTGACGTAAGCGAGGCGGCAGCTGCGGGGGCGGAGGTATTTAACGAGGCATCTTCAAAGACGGGATTATCCATCGAATAAGCAGTTGGAGGCGGTGGCGATTTTGATTTCTTAATACTCGTCAATCGACGCATAAGGCTCACTCCGCTGCTGCTTCCACGTTCTTTTTTCTCTTTGCCTGGCGTGCTTGTCACTGAGGCTGA
Source organism: Euborellia annulipes (assembly GCA_023213315.1). Classification (NCBI taxonomy): domain Eukaryota; kingdom Metazoa; phylum Arthropoda; class Insecta; order Dermaptera; family Anisolabididae; genus Euborellia; species Euborellia annulipes. The sequence continues at coordinate 10,188 of JAKCPI010023759.1, read as the reverse complement.
TGAGGCGGCGGCAACGGCAATGCTTTTGGTCGGCGTCATTGAGACATTTGGAGGTGCAGCGATACTTGTGATTTGTGGAGAACCAGCAACAGCAGCAGTCGATGATGAACCGGCACCCATAACAGCTGAACGAGATCGTCCAAGAGGAGTTGCTCCTGACTCGTTATTTGCTGATGTCACCAGCCCTGTTACTCCGGAATCCTGAAATTAATCATTATTTACAAATGACTAAAAGAAGGGATCAAACATTAATTTATTTTATCATATAAATACAAAAGTAGGAACGTTGAAATTTAATATATATGATGAATTATAGAATAATAATTGGGAGATTTAATTATTCAATTTTTAATTTTAATTATCTCTGCCAATAGAATATTTTAATACTTTTGCTATTTTATCAAAGACAAACTCTGTCTGTCGGTTTGTAACGCATAGAGTCCAAAACTACTGGGCAGATTTTCATGGAGTTTATTTTAATGGGTAGAGAATTTTCCGGGGGTAGTTTTAGGCTATTATTATGTCAAATTAGAGTTGGGAGGGTCCCCCTTTTTAAGGGGTTCACAAATCTGGAATTCTTCCATTGGAAAACATTGTTTCATCTCTCCTTATGAAATATTAAAGCTAATTAATTACAATAATGAAATAATTAAATCTCTCTGAAAAATAATAAAAATTGTTATATTATTAAATTTTCTTTTTTTTTTTTTGACTGAATTAAGAATAAATACAGTAGGTAGATAAAATTCTTGCTCCCCCAAAATTTCACATTTCAAAAAGCTCTTCCGACTCTTCGCCCCCTCCGCTCCACCTCATCATCATTGTATTTTTCACACCTTTTTGGTAAAATTTAAAATGACGCTTTCCCAAGTGTAAATAATTGAAAAATGATATTCCACACCCCAGAAAGTTTATTTGAATGTGTGTCTGGAAGAAGGGCATATGTTACATTTTTCAAATATTGTGTTTTTTTATGGATCAAGGTAAAATGGGATTTGGCTCAACAGTTGGTAGTGGCTTTAGTGTCCAAAACCACCATTAGAGGTCAGCAGAGTACAATACTCAAGGTGGTAGTGAACAAATAAACAAACGGAATAAGGGCATATGTTAATAGTTTTATAAAAATTTTCCTACTAAATTTAATTTTATGTAATTAATAAATAATTCAATATAAATAATAGTAATAAATAATAGTAATGAAATAGTGTTTTACTTGTCTTTAAAATTCTTTTTCTAATGTAATTCCCTGGTGGGTTAACACATTAATTTTTTTAGTCAAAAAATGGAAGAAGTCATATGTGTGTCTTTTGCAATTAATTAGTTCCTTAACATGAGCAACTTTAGTTTTTCGCTTCTCCTGTAAAATTTTAAAATTGTAACTTATGCCCTTCTTCCAGAGACCCATCCATTTAAAGAATAACTCCCATATTACGGTACAAAATTAATAAAAATACATTTATATGGACAACTCTTAGTCATAAATCGAGACGCTGCCCCCCTTCGGCAACCCTACCGCAGCTAGTTTTTAATTAAATATTGAAAAGAGAAGAAATTTTCTTCTCCATTTCTGTTTCTTCTACCTGAGGGTGTCCATGCCAAGAAGAGGAGATATGCGCGACACTCGGGCTTGAAGACCTTGGTGGCAATTCAGGCGGTTGAAGATTCGATGATTGAGGTCCAGTAGACCTTGGAATGAAAGTCAATTGGAGATTATTCTGTTTGGAGCTCGAGCGTGCAAAGCTGGAGCCTGCGCTATTCCGAGGGGACCCGCCACTTGAAGTTCCGTTACTGCGCGATAAGCCTCGTGAATGGTTTGTCATTGGCCTGTTGAAGACAAATAACAACGAAATTAATTGCAATGCGTATTAATTTTGAAACAATCAACAAGGCAAATGAATAACAACATATTTTGATAGAAATTAATAGTATTAAACCATAGTGCACACTCATATTCTTAGTGATCATTAAACTGTACATTTTTACTGTTAAGTACACAATAATTCAGAAATAACTTCTTTCTCTTCGTCTTTAGAAGGAATTTGTAGTCTCTTTTGAAGGTGCTTCAGGAGGCAAAGCTGTTCGCATATTTTTGCCGGTAAGATGACATTAGAAGTGCCCTCGGGGCTTGGTGTAGAGGTTAGCGTGCTAACCTCGTATACCAAACGTCGCGGGTTCGGACCCCAGGCAGTCCGATGATTTTATTTAAGCCAATTGGATACCAAATGGCTTAAATAAGAATGCCTGGACCCCATATATGTATATTAAATCAATAACGGTTATCGTAAATGTCTTATATGGCCTGAGTTGCCGAAAAGACAGTGTGAATGTGGGTGTGAGTGTGAGTGTGAATGAGAAAAAAAGTGTAAAAGTCTTAAAACAAAAAGCCCAATTTACGAAAATATTAAGAAAATTAGAGCTATATTTAATCCCATGTATTTGTTTGATTTTCGTTGATCTTTTAATAATGAATAGTTTATAAATATTATTATATATTATTTACCCCTCGGGCTTGGCCTAGTAACGCGCCTGCCTTGTATACCACGGGTCGAGGGTTTGGATCCCAGGCAGTAAGATGATTTTATTTAAGCCCTTTGAATACCAAATGGCTTAAATAGAAATGCCTGGACCCCCAATAGATATATTTACAAATAAAGTACAAAATATTTTAAAATGCCTCAGTAGTTTCGGACTAAAGATTCAATGTGGCCTCCTGAAGCACCTTAAATAAAGCCTGGGACGTTTTATGAAATTTTATTCTCTAAATGTTCTCTATTCCTTGGCAGATAAACTTTAAAAAATTAAAAATGATTCTCTTACATTGCTGGTGTGACATAATTGCCAGGAAAAACGCCCGTTTTGCTCGTTCGACTGAGAGTTCCCTTGAACCATCCATCTTGACATCGTTCAGTCACTAAATAAATTCCACCCTTGTGTAATTCCAATTCATCAGCTTTTTGAGGCTTGTAAGGATAGAGAGCTTTATATCTGAAAAATGAAGGAAAAAATATGTACAATTTATGGAACAGTAAGGATAAAAATAATACTCAAATCTTTTAGATTCAAGTGTCAAACCAAATGATTGAAATATACAAGATATATTTAGAAGTTTCTTTTTGTCAGATTGAGTTCTTATAATCACTACCCTGACTCGTAAGATGTATTTAAACTAGAGAGATTTTATATATTAAATCTTACAGAGCAGGCACTGGAAGACAGGAAGCAGAAGCTGAATGTCCTCCAGCTTGAGGAGGCGGTGGTGGCGCTTGATGATCGCTGGCTCGTCGATGGTGTGAATTTAGAACGTCTCCTCGTACCTGATAGGGAAATGATTGCCAAAATATTATCTACTTTTTACCAAAAGACTTTCTGATTTTAAAATTAAAAATAACACGAATGACACAAAAGGAATGTTAATTTTGAAAGCTGTATAGAAGTATCATAATTTTAGGGGAGTTAGTACTGCATACTGTAATTCTAATTCTGGTTCCCTATTGGCTGGGTGCGAAGTAGGTGGTGGGGGAACTACGAATCGCTCGCAGCGCCCGCCGTGACCAAAAAATGAACTTTCGGAAGCCCAATTGTCACTAATTACTATTGAAATTTACGTAGTATTACGCATTATTTAGCAAAAATAATCAAATATTGGTCACGAAACCTGCTGCATAGTTAACTACAAGAACACTGGTAAAAACAGTAATCACAAATTCTATAAATTTCCACAAGCAAGTTGGAAACAAGAAAAAAAAAAGTAAGCTAACCTATAAACCAACATTTCTTTCTACTATTATTTTGTATGTTGTAGGAAGTAGCACGTAATTTACTTTTTGTTTTATTTCATGCCGATGGATCGCCATGGTTTATTCGATAAAATTTGTTTATTTCTTTACTTAGGTTAGGTTAGGTAAGGTGAAGTGGCCGTTCCCAAATAGGCCCTTTGTGATACCACGGTGGGGCTATCACCCTTTCCTACCCTAAGAGGAGATTTCGGCAGGATGTTTGAATTATTTGCGGCAAACTGGATATTTCTTTACTCAATTTTCGTGAAGACAGACCTGAGAAAGCCCGTGTACTATTCGGAAATTAATTGATTGTGCAATTTTAAAAGGGAAATAAAAAAGGTCAATGTTATTATAGACCCTGCAGATTTAAATTTACAAATAGAATATATGTAAATTATTATATTTCACTAGCTTACAAGCGCTCGCTACGCTACGCTTCGCTCACACTTGAAAGCTAGTTTCATTGAAATTGTTTTACTCTTCGTAATGACAGCCAGCCATTTGACATTTCAATGTCCTCCCTAATTGCAACCGCCATTTGGCGCTTCCATCGCGCACCCAGCCAATAAAGAGTGGTGTGAAGCGCAAAACGATAGATAAGACATTGAGCAGCTGATAAATGAAGGAGATTAGGGTAACAATACCAGTACAAACAATGTACTGAGGCTACAGTCGTGCTTTTGGCAACATTTGTAGGTAATTACGAAATTTATGTATCAGATTTTTACATCTTTATTTTATTCTTTTATCGATTTCTTATTTATTTAATTTTAAAATTAGTGAGTCGTTTCGTGGAGACCCCTGTATATTACCGGTGTAGGGATTGCATCCGAGTGTCCCTCTTCACCTGGACTGAGTATTTCTGCAGAATGCCTGTCAACAAAAAAAATACATTAATTTTCTTAATAGAAAGTTGTATAATTTCATTAAATACCTATGAGAAGAAGAGTGTTGGCCCCCTGAGTTGCTGTTGCCGTGTTGACTATGTCGTTTTGTACAAGGAACAGAAGTAGTGGATGAAGAGGTTGTCGGCCGAGGTGGCGGAGGTGAAGTAGGCGAACTCGGAGCGGTACTCGAAGATGAAGAAGTATTACTAGATGAGGTATTTGGTGTTGTTGTTGAGGATGAGCCTGCGGGCACACACCAAACTACGACCTTTGAGTCAACATGTAAAAATATTCTACCAAATAAATAACAAAAAGTTTTCTTTATAAAGTAAATTAATTGGGGGGGAAGGATCGCGATCCTTTTGAATTTAAATCCGTCAGAACATCGTATCTGGAACGAAATTTTTTTTTGAGAGGATTTTTATAAACCCAACGCGTAAAATATGCAGATTTAGCCATAGAAGTAGATTTTAATTTTAATTTTGAAGTGATAGTATCAAATTTTAAAGATACGAATAAAAACTCTAGGTTATGTCTTTCTTATGAAGTATGTTTCGACTTTTACGTCGATACTTCCGATAATGACTTAAAAGTCGAAACATCCTAGTAAAGTTTATCTTATAAATAAATAATTTTGAAACACATAACCTAGAGTTTTTATTCGTATCTTTCAAATTTATCACTTCACTATGATAATAGTAATGATAGATAATGTTTCAACAAGAGCCCACGGTAGAAAGTTTAAATATGTTCGGGAATTTTATTAAAAACTGGATAGGAGCAGATTTTCGGATTGCGGATCTGGATTTGCAGATCAGAACAGCAATCCTTTTTCTAAATCGAATAGGATTAGCGGATCAGATTGCAAATCTTTTTGCAGCAGCCGGATTGGATCGTCCGAGCTGCCCGGATTTGCGGATCCTTTTTAAGGGATTTTGCCTCCCTATTTACGGCGAGATAAAATTTTTCTTATTGAAATTTTCATTTAAATTTTTTATTTTTGAAAATATTCATATTTTTTTTTTCTTTGTCCTGGTATACTTGGCCCGGTATATTTGTAAACAAATATATAGTATGTGGTTTAAAAGAAAAGAGATTGAGTAAGGCTGTTCTAAACAGAGGATAGGCTTTCATTTTAGAGAAAATCCGACTTTGAAAGGTCACCAAGAAAAGAATTCCTGAATGACTTATAAACATTAATTAAAGTGATAGTATTAAATAGAAGGTCAAAATTGATAAATTTTAAATAAGAAAAAAATTAATTCTCGAAACATTTTATATTCTCGCATCAAATGATGATCATGAAATTTTAACACATGGTTAAGCACGAGTAAAATTATTCAAGAAATGTTTTCATATTCAGTTAGGAAACCGGAAAACGGTACAATGGACCGGACGTGACTTCCGTCAGAGAAGATTCATAGTCAGAGAATATTTTCCTTTTCTCTCTCTTTCTCTCTTACTTGACAAGCATTTGCAAGTGAGTAGAGTAATTATCTTTATACAAAAAGAAAAAAAAATATGAATTATTCGATTAAATTGACATTTCCCCTCTATTTAATGTTTTTTTTTTTTTTTGTTTTTAATTGGCACCTGAAGAGACGGTGGAACTCGAATCAGACTGAGAAATAACACAATGCGCTGCAGGGGGCTGTTGAGGTGCCGCGGCACTCGAAGCTGAACTCCTCGGTGGATGATGGTCCGTATTCACCGCCACTGTAGCTGATGTTGGGATTAGAGGCGTGGTGTCCTCAGAGGTCGGTGTGGGTGGCGCTACTCGGCTAGGACCAGGCTGCGAACTGAACAAAAATTCTTTATTAATTAATTATATTTTTTTTTTAACTAAAGTTTTAACTTGTCTGTGTGTATTAATTTAAGGGGCTTCAGAAGGGCACGTTGAATCTTTAGACTGAAACCACTGAGGCATTTTTTGCGTTTTTTTTTTTAATGATTTAAATTCGTGAGCATTTTACATTAATAGAATGCTTTTTTATTTAATTACGATTAACAAATAAAAAATATTTTTTTTTATAGGTATTTATAGAAAATTCAAAAACGTTCTATTATGAAAAGTGTAATTTTTTTTTAATTCTAAAAATGTAAAAATCATTTATATTAAACCTATAAGAATTAAATAAAGTGGGGACGAAGTCAAAAATAAATTTCGTATTTATTTAAAAATTAACGGTCAAATAGTTGAGCACTCTTGCAAAAGATGGCAGGCTAGTCTAACAGCCGGCATTATCAGATCACCTATTAGCCTATATTTATATATTTTTCTGCTGTTATAAATGATATATAATATATAATAATATTTATAAGCTATTCATTATTAAAAGATCAACGAAAATCAAACAAATACACGAGATTAAATTTAGCCCTGCCATCTGTTGGCAAATTTTCATAATAGTTGGGGCTTTTTGGTCAACTTTTTAAGACCCCTAACGTCATCTTATCGGCAAAAACATGCGAACAGCTTTGCTTCCCGAAGCCTCTTAAAACAATAAATACGAATATATATAAGCCTATATTTATATATTTTTATGAGATTACAAATGATATATTATATATAATAATAGTTATAAACTTTCATTATTAAAAGATCAACGAAACTCAAACAAATACATGAGAGTAAATATAGCCCTACCATCCTGCCATCTGATGGCAAATTTTCTTAATAGTTGGGTTTTTTGCAAAATTTCTAAGAGCTCTAACCCCATCTTATAGGCAAAAACATATGAACAGCTGAAGCCCCTTAAAATATAAAATTCCGACTACGAGGCTTATTCTTAATAAGAATATAAGAGAAGATTTCTTTAAAATTTAATATTTTTTTTATTAGGAATTTTGTGGTAATTAAAGTTTGATAAAATATCAATACATATGCTGTCTGAGAACAGTTCAAAATTATTACACAGCCGAAGAATATTTACTAGAAAAAATCAAAGAACTTCCTCCCAGATAAGGCTGAAAATTTGAATAGAAACTTTTTTGAGCATAAAAATATACAAGAAAGGTATTGAATACAGAAGTAATTTGAAAAATTAGACGAGTGGCGGAAAAATCCTGCAACGATTGGTGTGGAAGAAAAAAAATTCAATTTTTTGGGTCCTTGCTTGTGATAATTTTCTTTTTCTGTAAATGATCCATTAGATCTAATAATTCTAACAAAATTAAAGTTCACTGAAATAAACAATAAATAATAGAACCAAAGTGAGTTAATAATTTAATTTGAATTCCATTTGTCAGATATTTAAACTTTGTATTAGCCTATGTGATAATCACTCTCTTCTGATTCACTCGTTCATTCATTCAGTTGTTAGAAAAAGATACTTTATCGAAATCGTTCAGATAAATATTTTTTTTTTTGCAGATTTTTTCAGAATGAAATTCTTCGAAATTTACGCTTAATTATTTTAAAAAAATGTATAACATAAATTATAAGATGTGTCTAACAGCCATTAGTTTAGTATTCATATAAGATAGAAGTGGTTTTTTTTTCTGCATGAGTCATGTGTTTTAAATATTAATTAATTAACAATTCCAAGTAACTTATTGCAATTGTGAATTTGTTTTTAAAATCAGAGAGAAATGGTTGGCGCGAGTCTAAAATAAATAGGGCTAATTGTTAGTAAACTTTTTTAGGGTTTCTTTCTTTATCCATTCTCTTTATTTAAATAAAAGAGTGGAAAGCCAATTTAGACCGAATATCTCAAAAAATAACGAAAATATTTAAGAAATATGAACCTATAAAAGAGGTATTTCAGGGTGGCTATAGAGAAATTATTTGAAATTTCCCTGATAATTCCAGGTTTTCCAGAGAAATATTTCTATTTTTCCATGATTTACAATTTTTAATGGTGTAATTAAGATGACTACTAGTTGTCTTTTTTGATCTTTTTCTCAACAAATTGAGCAGCCGAAAACTTTACTTGTATTTTTTAAGCATTAACAAATTTATTTTTTCAATCAATGATTGAATAATGAACCTTCTATTTTACTGTATGATATTGAGTCCAAAAAATATCGATGATGAGACGAGTAACTTTTTACTCAATCACTGATATCTGAAGCTAAGAAAAAAAAAATAAGTCTAATGAAAATTTTCTTGATACAAGCATATATATTGAAAATTCTTAAGGATATACAGTATATTATATATATATATATATATATTATATATATATATATGTATATATATTTATAAATAATAATATGCAATTAATCTAGATGGCGCTTACGTCGTTGCATATAAAATGCACTGGTGACCCCTAGAGGTTAAGTTCACTTGAGTCGAAGCAAGTGCACAGTGCTTGATAACGACTACAGAATAAATAATCGAAACGTTGTATTTTTAATAAATAATTAATACAAAAAGTCTATAAACTCACATAATAAGTTAAAATATCTTTTTAATAGTTTAAAGTCATCGTCATATTTTTAAATATTTTTCGTTGCCGATAGGTGTTTGAATTAATAATATCTATATAAGGGGATGTGTGAGCCGAGGGGATCGAATTCTACATGGAAACTACAAACAAAGAAAACTTTTTGTTTGTAGTGAAATATATTCACGAAACGAAAGTTGGAGATACAGGCTTGTAGAAAGGTTTTTTTTTTTTTTTAGGGGAGGCGAGTGCAGAAAACCACTGGCAAAAAAAAAAAAAACAAATTCCACCTCAAAAATCATTATAACAGTGAAAGATAAAAGTTGAAGAATATTTTCTATTATTTAATAAACATTTCTTATTAAATATTATAGGAAAACTAAATTCTCTGTTAGATTGGTAGAGGGTGAGGAGGGAGAGAAAGTAACCATTTACTTGCTTAAAAGTAAAAATTATACAAAAATTTACTACATTTCCAAAATTTTATTTTTTAAAAGAAAAATACTATTTTTGTTTTATTGAAAGGAGATTTACCCTTTCTCACCCTCCCCCTGGGGTACAAGACATCATCATATAATTAAAAATTGGATAATTTTATAAGTATATGTTGAGAGAAAAAAAAAATTGAAAATAAAAATTTAATTCATTGTGAAAATATTCATTACCTTAATAATAAGATGACCAATCGGGTGGTGTACTGAGGTTGGGGATGAACGTGTATTACACAAATACAACAGTATAAAGTATATCTCTGCTACACAGAGAGAGAGAGAGAGAGTGGAGCTGGACTCCAGCAAGCTCACTGACTCGAGCAGATACAAAAGACAGTGCCTGCAGGTGACAGCAACCAAGCAGACTTGATGGATCTTCCTCTCTGAACAGCCAAGAATTATCAATAAGTTCTCTATTTAAAAAAATTCTATTTACTTGCAAACTAACAGGGATTTATTCCGTTGGGAATAAATTCGAAATTGAAATAACTATTAAAAGACTCACTTCATAAACCCACCCTTAAAAACTCCCACATAATTTAAATAAAATACTTCCAAGTGTTATTTTTGTATTTTATTTATTTATTAGGGATAAATTTGAATTAAAATCATTTTTAAAGGACTTATTTTATTTACCCACCCC
>JAKCPI010023758.1:0-11403 GCA_023213315.1 Euborellia annulipes | reverse complement strand
CGCAAACAATTAATTAAAAGTTTGATGTGACCATCAGAGAGCAAACAATTAATATGCAGAGAGGCGTAACTAGACTTAGAGGGCGGAGGGGTGGCGCCGTTCTTTAAGATGTAATATAATTTAAAAGTTAACATAAAAATGTTTTTGGACAATCTACGAAAAGAATATGATAAAATCACCGGCCTTGGGCTATATCTTAGATGCCCTAGGGTGCCTATGTCGTGATCGAGGGGCGCCAAAGGCCCACTAGGTTGATATTTGGGACTTGAGAGCTTGTTATTGACAGTCTAGCTTTGAAGATGGTCTTAATCAAGACCGAAGTGTCTGCCTTAAGGAGCGTACAAGTATTACGTAACGCAGATTTGGGGGGAGGGGGTCGTATAACGTAAAGGTATAACGTTACTATGCGTTACAAGGGGGAAGGGGTTGAACAACGCGTTACGACTGAAGTATTTTAGCGACTTTCCGGTACTGGCGCAACATAATTGTGACTTTTAGATAAAAATGGCCACTTGAGCGTTACGTAACGTCTAGGGGGGGATTCAGAAAAATTTTACGGCGCGTTACATGGGAGGGGAGGGGGGGGGGGTTAAAAAATCTTCAAAAGAATTTCGTTACGCGTAATACTTGTACGCTCCCTAATACAATAATCAATTGCCGATATTCTGTTTATTTTTTCATTAATAAGAATTTACAAAAATCTATTTTTCGTCAAAAAAATGAAACTTAGAATGTGTTGTAAACTCTCAAATAATTAAAAGGTTGGCAATTAGAAAAAATCGGGCATCTGTGGGATTCGAACCCACGTGAGTGGGGATTTCAACCTAAACATTAATTTAAAAATATATAATTAAGGCTCTTTTTGTCTGCACTCAACTATTGTTGAAAATGGCTACGATGGGTGAGGAGTAAAGGGAGAATCGAACGTTGTTAAGATGCCAGGTCGGGAAACTCGTAGTTGAGAGAGTTTGTAAATAATAAAAATGTTTTTTTTTTTTTAATCATACAAAAATAAAATTTCCCCCAAAAGAAATTCCCTAACAATAGATAGAGATGGATAGATAGGGCATGTTGAATTCTTTTTTTTTTTTTTATTAAAAGAACCGTTTAAAAGATATCACACACACAGCCCTTTGACTTCAAAGGCCTCTAAACGTCGACATTGATGAAATTTAGATTGATAGATAGATAGTTTGTTGGCGATACAAAATTCCCAAAGGGAAATAGAGAGAGAGAGAGAGAAATGAAAATACATTCAGCGTCAAAAGTTGATTAATCGAGAAAACGCCGATTGCTCTAGGTTAGGGAGATTAATAATTTAATTTAATAAATGAAGCTGCCAAAAGTTATTTGAAATTTAATTTCAAATAAATGAAGAAAAATCAAGAGGCAACGATGTGGCAAAACCTTGACCCTTAATATTAATAATAAAACTTAGATTTCGAGAGAGAAAGTATTGATTCGATTTCGAGATTTTAATAGAAATACACGTTTTGATGCTCTGTTTGTGTGTCTATGGACAAAATATCACAACAGCGAGAGGCTGAAATTTTATATTTAAGTTAGACACCCCCATGGGACGTGACACGAAGCTTTTGAACAAAATCGGCAAAAAAGTACTAGTACTTTACTGATGTACTTTTTCAATTTTTTTCGATTTTCACAAAATTCACTCTAACAATTTTGATTAAAATTCAAAAATTAATTATTTTTTAGATCCTCTTTAAAATGTATATTCTCATTTTGCTCTCAAAATTGTTTGAAGCACACTTTACTCTTGTATTTCATAGGGAAGATAGGAGAAATGGTTGCCATGGTAACAAAATATAAATATTTTTCCATACTTATAAATTTTACATCTCGAATTCTAATATATCAAATGTGGAAATATAAAGAAATAAATAAATAGATAGATACGTAGGGTTTATAGCCGGTAGTTCAATCAGGATAGGTGAAAAAGAAGAAAATTCGCAGCAATTCCCATGATGTTGACGTTTCGATTCCGGTTGGGATCATCCTCAGTACAAATGGATGTTAAATATGTATAAATTATATAATTCAATCATATATCATTCATAGAACTTGAAGAGATACAAATTAGAATATAAATAAATTATATTAGTTAAAATATAATTGAAAATTAAGTGGTCAAGAGAGACGAAGGTCACGTCGCAAGTTAATTTTAACAAATATAATTTATTTAAGTAGTTGTTTCTTGATGGCTGGATATTATCATATGAGGATGTGGCATAAGGGCAGCCAAGGCGAAAAAATAAAATAAAACATTTTTTATTTTTTGTCGACGTTTCGAGTGCTGATCGTCTCTTCATCAGGACAAAAATGATGTCAGTTGTCAGGTTAGTTGACATGGCAATCTAGCAACGTTTTTACCATTTTATATTCTCTTGAAAACTCTAGGTCAAATTCGGAAGGACAGTAATGAGAGGTTTTCAAGAAAATATAAATTGGTAAAAACGTTGCTAGACTGCCATGTCAACTAACCTGACAATTTGACATTATTTTGTCCTGATGAAAGAACGTGCGATCCCGGAAACGTGACAATAAAACATGTTTAATTTATTTATATTCATATTTGTATCTCTTCAAGTTCTATGAATGATATACATGTATGATTGAATTATATAATTTACACATATTTAACACCCATTTGTTCTGAGGATGATCCTAACCGGGATCGAAACGTCAACATAATGGGGAAATATAACTAGCTGCGAATTTTCTTCTTCACTTCACCTATCCTGAAAAAATAAAAAATTCTAATAAATCGGCGGAAATTAAATATATGCCGACACAAAAAAATCTGGTATGACAAGCACAGAACACAACATTCAATTGGGGAAGGTAAGACAGTGACACCAGATTTTTATTTTTTGCGAAGCTGAGCTGAGCTCGTGCTCGCAAGACATGACATGACAGCCTGTGAGCAGATGGTGGTGGGGCGAGACAGCTGGTGCACCGGAAGAGTGAGCCCTGTGCTGTGCTGCGCTGCGCCTGCGCAGGTGGGCGCCTGGATCCGTTGAACCGGTGGCCTGCTCTATACTTGAAAGCCTACTCCCATCCAACTACTTACTACTCGTTTCTCAGCTGGCTGGCGAAACGACAAAAAAAAAAAAGAAAAACCTCTACAACTTTCTTCTTCTATTAATACGAGAGGGGTTTTATTGATTTTATTTTATGCACTCAGCGTTATTCCCTATTACATAGAAAATTTTATTAGTATTAATAAAAGTGACACGTCAATCAGGGGCGCCGGAACGAATTTGAATTAGGGGGGGGGCAAAATTTTTTTTTTTTTAGAAAATTAAAATAATTTAATATTTTCAAATAGTATAAAACAAAAACAAATCTACTTAGCTTTAAAAATTTTAAATCAAATCACAATTTTAATAAAATTAAAATTTTAAAAAATTTGCTAGTGATTTAATTAAAAATTTTTTTAGGCTATATTTATACTATTTGAAGAAAATAAATATTTTTAATTTTCTTCTTTTAATTCAATATAAAATGTTTTTAGAAATTAGAAATACAATAGGGTCTATATAAAATATTTTGGAAAAAAATGAATTTCTTACTCTTAATTTTTCTTAATTTAGAAGATTTTATTTTTCAAAAGTAAAAATGTATCATTTTTAAAAATAAATGAAATAAAAGAAGACATATTGCCCCTCTCTGCTCCCTCCTATAGGAAGCCAGGGGGGGGCAATGTACCCTTGCCGGATATTTAAACTAGCTGAGATCACTAAATTAGTTTTCGGGAGAATAGTTAGGGCACACAAATCTGTGGATCCGTGGTTCAACTCCCGGCGGCTCACCCTAACCTTTGTCGGATATTTAAATTAATAAACATTAAATCGTCAACACTTATTAAGCCCTATTATAAAAAAATCTGGTGTGACTGGCGCACAGCACACAACTTTCTCTTTACCTTCGGTAATCGAAAGTTGTGTTCTGTGCTTGTCACACCAGATTTTTTGTGTCGAAATATATTTAGTTTCCGCCAATATATTAGAAATTTAAGATGTCAAAATTATAAACATGGCAAAATATTTATATTTTGTTACCATGGCAACCATTTCTCCTATCTTCCCTATGAAATACAAGAGTAAAGTGTGCTTCAAACAATTTTGAGGGCAAAACGAGAATATACATTTGAAAGAGCATCTAAAAAATAATTGATTTTTGAATTTTAATCAAAATCGTTAGAGCGAATTTTGAGAAAATCGAAAAAAACTGAAAAAGTACATCAGTAAAGTACTAGTACTCTTTGGCCAATTTTGATTAAAAGCTTATTTTTCCGGTCCCGGGAGGTATTTAACTTAAATATAAAATTTCATCCTCCTAGCTCAATTCCTTCATGCTTAAAATTGAACACACACACACACACACACACACACACACACACAGACACACATACAGACAGACCATGTCGCGAAAACCACTTTTTTGGATTCAGGGGACCTCAAAACGTGAAGATCCATCAAAATCTCGACATCGAATTTTTGACATGAATCCAATACTTTCTCTCTATATATATATTACATATATACATAGGTAAGAGAAAGTAATAAGCATATCTAGGGTAAGAGAAAGTAAAAAATGAACGTGGCCAGTGCACATAGAGTAAATTAATGAACATTTTCAGAGTTTCATTATTAAATTATGATCCCATCTCTCCAGTTGTTTGGTTTAATTCTAAATCCTCCTTCATCAAGGCAAACAACCTTGGAAGTTTCAAGAGAACCCACCCTTTAAATATGTTAGAGTCAATATAGCCAGCCAGCCTCCTAGGTAGGGTATAGCGGACTATAAATGCGAGTTATTTAAGTTGAGAGAGAGAGAGATAGGATTATCAGCATCTTATCTCTTAGGCTCATTAGCCAGAGAGACAGGAATTTTATTCATCTTTTACTTTTTAACCAAGGGCTGGCTGACTATATTTCATTTCTCTGGGAAATTATTTATTTAATAAATTGGTACAAATAAATGTGTCGGGAACATTATTAAGGCGGAACAGGAGCGAAGGTGTTACGCATGTTTTTCCCGATAAGATGGCGTTGTGTGCCATAAAAAGTATGCCCAAAAAATCAAGCAATTCAAAAATTTGCCAAGAGATGTCATATTGGTAGCTAATAATATTTGGTTTGATTTTCAATGATCTTTTAACAATAAATACTTTATAAATGTTATTATATATTATGTATCTTATATAAAAGCATAAAAATATATAAATATAGGCCAGATATACTCTATTAGGGGATCGTCTGTTAAACTAGCTTGCCATCTATTGCAAAAATGCTGAACTAATTTGACATTTGATTTTTAAATAAATAATCTAAGCTTATTTTTAAAATTTCTTAATTAATATGTGATTAATAATAACAATAAATTCACTTTTAAATTTTAAAAAAATTAAAGATTATTGGGACAGATTGTTTTATAGCTCGATGTCCCAATAATCTCTTATGAATTTAATTCATTAAAAAAAAACCGCATTGAAAAATTCCTTATAATAGTTTTTTTTAAGTACTTTTAGACGTCGCTCCTGACACTACCTACTACGCCAAGCCTAGGGGCGTACAGGGGACTTATAAATGAAATAAAACGAGTTTTAATTACTTAAAGGCTTTTATAACAAACTCAACACCAAACGAATACAATTTTTTTAGACGTTTTCAATGCATAAAGAATAAAATTGTCTTATAAAATGATTAGGTATGGAGATTTGACTCATTTGTAGAGATAAGAAAAAGAAAATACTTTCTAAGATAAGAGAGGAATGGCTGGCTCTTAATGATTGATACACATCAAATAAATTTTCCTTTAGGGAATTCATAACCAAGGGATAAAAGAATCTGCCAGCTTATTATTAAATTAACCTATAAGGGCTAACGCCTTAGCGAATTTATTCTTTTTGCACTCCAAGAAAAAGAATATTGAGGCTGTGTGTCTGTCCCCCTTGAGGGTCGCCGCCCCTTATTGTTTGTCTCCCCTTTCATTTGAAGGGGGGAGGAATGAGTCAGAGAGACCCTTCTCTCTTCGATCGTTTTGAATACGAATAGGGGAAATTGAGAGGAATTGTAAAAAATTATTCGGACTAGAGCAAAAAAAAAAAACACATATTACGAAAATTTGCCAAGAGATTTTTCAATGCGGTTTTTTTTTTAAATGAATTAAATTCATAAGAGATTATTGGGACATCGAGCTATAATTTTTTTAATGACTTATTAAAAAAGTATCGTAATTAATTTTCAATCAAATTCAATTTGCAATCTGTCCCAATAATCTTTAATTTTTTTTAAATTTAAAAATGAATTTATTGTTATTATTAACCACATATTAATTAAGAAATTTTTAAAATAAGCTTAGATGATTTATTTAAAAATCAAATGTTAAATTAGTTCAGCATTCTTGCTAATAGATGGCAGGCTAGTCTAACAGCTGATCCCTTGTGGCCTATATCTGTCCTATATTTATATATTTTTATTCTTTTATAAAAGATACATAATATATAATAACATTTATAAAGTATTTATTGTTAAAAGATCAATGAAAATCAACCAAATGCATTAAATATTATTAGCTACCATTCTGACATCTCTTGGCAAATTTTTGAATTAGTTGATATTTGGGCATACTTTTATGACATACTACGCCATCTTATAGGGAAAACTGACTTCTACATCCTGAACATCCATAACAATGAAATTACTTTACAAATGTTATTAGTCTATATATTAGGATAAAATCAAAGTTTTTTTTTATGTGTCAGTCGTTAAGACTAAAGGGATGGAATCTGTTTTGAATAAGATTATTGACTACTCTACCCCTATCCTTGACCTTGAGTTGTCCGACTCATCACTTTCTCTCTAGACGTGCGTTATAACTTAACGCTTACGAGATTAAAATTCTTATACGACCATTCTGGAAGGTCTTGTTATCTAACTTGATGAACCAATTTGATTTATGCAACTTAATAGGGAAATTATTTTCGTCTCGAAATTTCTATTAATTGTTCAATTTACGATTTCTTCCATAGGAAATGTATGACAGTGCCTAACCTAGAAAGACCAAATAAATTAATTCAAAAATTTAGTAGTTTTCTTTTTGAATTAATTTAATTATATACTGGTCTATATTAAAAACTTTCAAGAAAGACCAATAAACAGATTAAGAATAAATCACAACAGAGTCAACCAGCACCTCTACAGGACAACTCTAGGCTCGTCGCCAGTAGGCAGCTATCAGCTCTACAAAGTCATATATTTCCAAGCCATCCTGAGTGAAAAAAATTGTCCTTGTCTTGTTGTCCCTGAAGTCGTAAATTCTGACCTGTTCTCACACTGAATCAACAAATATTGACCTGTTTGTATCCTGCCTCTGATAAATTTGTCCTGTTTTCACCCTAGTCAATTTTACTGAGTCTGAAAATTGACTTGGTGCCATCACTTTGTGCTGAACTCATACTGTTGTAAAAAATATTGTCCTGATTCTATACTGGCACAGAAAATCTTGGCCCTTTCAAAATGAGAATATACATTTTAAAGAGCATCTAAAAAATAATTGATTTATGAATTTTAATCAAATTCGTTACTGAGAATTTTTAGAAAATCAGTACATCAGTAAAGTACTAGTGCCTTTCGGCCGATTTTGTCTAAAAGTTTCGTGTCACGCCTTATTTATTTATTTTTTTAACACACTTTTTCTCATTCTCACTCACACAATTCACATTCACACAGTCTTTCGGCAACTCAGGCCATATAAGACTTTGACGATATCCGGTTATTGATTAATAGGTAAATAAAAGAATAACAGCTAAAACTATTTCATTTATTGACCCACTAGGCTGGACACTTCGGTCTTGGTTATGACCATCCTCAGAGCTTGCGGGCTGTCAATATAGGCACACAAACAATAACTCAATCATATATTCCATGAACATTCGGTTACAGATATTTAAAAATTAGTATGTAAAATGGATTGAATTACAATTTAAAAAAAATACAAAAAATTAATAATGAGAAGCCAATTAGTTGAGTACAGGAAGTTATTGATGGAAGTCCAGGCATTTTTATTTATGCCATTTGGTGTCCAAATGACAAAAATAAAATCAGCGGACTGCCTGGGGTCAAGAACTCCGCGACTTTTTGGTATACGAGGTTACAACGCTAACCCCCTACACCAAGTCCCGAGGGCACGTCTCACTTAAAGATATTAAATTTCAACCTTTTCGTTCTTGAGATATTTTGTTCACAGACACACATACCACGTCGCGAAAACCACTTTTTTTTTTTAGCAGGGACCTCAAAACGTGTATATCCACTCAAAAATCTCGACATCTAATTATTGACATGAAAACCAATACTTTCTTTCTCTATATATTAACATACTGTATATAGTTAAGAGAAAGTAAAAACTTAAAATCTTACATGTAGTTTGTTAATATCCATTAAATAGTTCCGAGGTAATTGTTTTTTTTTCTTTTTGGTGAGAGATCTCCTTTGGTATGTTGCAAAGAGGTCGTTGGGATGAAGCACACACAGCAACCACTACCCTTGGTAGACAAAGGCAACGTTGCCACGTTTCTGTCTTTCTCTCCAAAATAAACGAGAGGGAAAGAGAGAGAGAGTTTTATTTATAAACACACTTTACACAATAAATTTGACCATGCCATTAATCCATCTCTCCAGACACCAATGTTACTTATTTGCTGATTAATGTTAAATACACCTACCCCCCCCCCCCCCCCTTGCACTATTAATAGCCTACGTATTTATTTATTTAATAGCAATGGAAATTCCTCTTCTATAGGAGAAAAAAAATTTTTATTAAAAGTGTCATGTTCTAAAGAAGTCTTCTGGGGTGTCTACCTTCTGGATCTAGCTCGGGCCCGTACCTTTTCTTCCTTAATCATGTAGTTTTTCAAATAATTAATTTAATAGATGAGACAATTGGCAAGGCAACGGATTAAAGCAGCAGTCTCCCAAATCATAGCTGTTAAGCAATGTCAAGCACGGCAAAAACTCCGGGAAATCAACGAATGTTGAACGTCCCCTTATAGTCATTCAGTACAATAAATAGTAAGAAGTTTCACATATTTAATGTAAAAGTATTGGATTCATGTCAAAAATTCAATATTGAGATTCTTAATGGAAATACACGTTTGAGTCCGAAAATGGTTTCAATTAAATGATCTGTCTGTCTGTGTGTGAGTGTGTGCCTGTGAACAAAATACTTCAAGAACAAAAAGAGCTATGAGGATGAAATTTTATATTTAAGTTAGACACCACCCTGGAGCAAGTTAAAATGGCTTTCAACCAAAATCGGCCAAAAGTACTAGTACTTTACTGATGTATTTTTTCAGTTTTTTTTTCGATTTTCTCAAAATTTGCTATAACGATTTTGATTAAAATTCGTAAAAATCAATCATTTTTTAGATCCTCTTTCAAATGTATATTTTCGTTTTGCTTTCAAATTGTTTGAAGCACACTTACTCTTTGTACTTCATAGGAAAGCGAGATAGGAGAAAAATTAGTTGCCATGGTAACAAAATATTTCCCATGTTTATAAATTTTACATCTTAATTTCTAATAGCCCCCGGCCACCAAGATTATCATTGTTAAGCAATCGCTAAAAAATACTGAAAATCGGGATAGGTGGGCCCCGAAAAACAAGACCATTGAACGTCCGCCGGAAGCCATCGATACATGATGTATTTAAATAAATAATAAATATTTATATAAGTCAAATGGCCTCTGCAGCCGAAATGACTTAAAAAAATATTGCCCCCGGGCTTGGTGTAGCCGATAGCGCGCTTACCTTCGTAATACCAAACGTCGCGGGTTCGGACCCGCAGACAGTCCGATGATTTTACGGGGGCTTTACTACGGATACCAAGTCGCTTAAATAGGAAATGCCTGGACCCCCAAATAGATTTAGATACAAATAACGAGTATCGTTTAGTCTTAAATGGCCTGAGTTGCTCAGGAAGACTGTGTGTGAATGAGAAAAAGCGGAATGTGTAAAAAATAAATAAATAAATAAATACATTCTAATATATTGGCGGAAACTAAATATATGTCAACACAAAAAATCTGATGTGAAATACATAGAACACAACTTTCAATTACCAGATAAGAGAAAGTTGTGTAGCCGTGCGACCATACGCACCAGATTTTTATGCATTAAATCTCTTAAGTTGCTTTAGTTTTGTCACTCCACTTTTTTCTTTTTTTTTTTTTTTTGTTAATGCTTGGACATTTTAGTTTCTAATTTTTTCAAATAAACAAAAATATACCAGCCCTACGTCATTTCATTAATAATTCTTTTAATAAAATTCACACACAGCCATTAATCATTATAATCCATTTATATACGAACGGAGAAATATCCGATTAAAAGTTGATAAAACCCGAACATTCCGGCTCAGCTGTTTTAGTTAGAGCCAGAGACTCATTATTAACGCCTTCGCGGGCTGATGTTTCCGGGTTCAGATGTAGCCCACCCTCATAGTGCATACATTTGTTTGTACAAAAAAAAAACAAAAGCATTTTACTAACAATGTATACCGTAAGGGCAATAATTAAAATAAAAAAAAAAATTAGCTGCTCAAGTTTTGTTTTACATCGGTAAAGCAAATATGGCTGCCAACATGATTATAAAAATTTTATGTTTTCATTTTGTCTTGTCATACAATAAAATCTTCGTTAGGAGAGGAGAGAGGGGAAAATACCATACAAGTCCCTTCTCCATTATAAATCTCAATGGCTATGGAATCCTTGTTATGAAAATAATTTTATTCTTTACAGGTAGAATGAAAAAATTAAAGAGAGTGCAGCTAAGTGTAATTTCGGTTATAAAAATTCCCCCAATAGACGTTTCCTACCAGCCTAGAAAAAAGAATGCAACTGCCAAAAACGGCGCACATTAAAAGACAAGGTTAATTTTAATAAAGATTACAAGTAATTGTTATCAAGATGGTCCTAAACAGGACCGTTCCGACAGCTCTAGTGGAGAATAAACGAAATTAAACTAATTTCTCATTCTAACTACAAATAATGCCCTCGGGCTCGGTGTATGTTAGCATGCTGGTTCTTGTATACCATGTAAATTTTGTGTCTGGATCTCAATTAATCCAATGGCCTTGTTTAAGCAATTTGGATAAAAAAATAAGAATGCCTGGACCTCAAATATATATATTTTAATTAATCAGTTATTAACGTCAGCTTTGCAAGGCCTAAGTTGCCAAGAAGACTGTGAATGAGTGTGTGAGTGTGAGTGAGAATGAGAAAAATGAGTGTTAAGGGGGAAGTATTGGAGCGAAGGGAAAGCATGCATGTATTTCCCGATAAAGACAGTTGTGTGTCATAAAAAGTATACCCAAAA
>JAKCPI010023757.1:0-11801 GCA_023213315.1 Euborellia annulipes | reverse complement strand
ATTTTGGAAAAAAATAGGGTCCGACCGAAACAAGATTTTAAGCCGAAACCGAATATTCGGCCTCAACCTTAGTTTCGGCCGAAACCGTAACCGAAACCGAAACTTGTATTTTCTATAAAAAAATTTACTTATTTTTTTTTTGAAATTTTTTCCCCTCCGTGAAAATCATTTTTCACTGCTCATTAGGGAGACAAAAATTTTTTTTTTCCTCCTTCAAGCGCAAATCATTTGAGTTTTTTTTTAAGAACTCAAGTTTCGGCCGGCCGAAAGTTTAGGCCACTTTTTGGCCGAAACCGAAACTACACCCGAAACCATGATTTTTGGCCGAAACTGGCCGAAACCGAAAACCGAATATTCGGTCGGGTTCCTAGAAAAAAATGAATTTCTTACTCTTTTAATTTTTCTTAATTTAGAAGATTTTATTTTTCAAAAAGTAAAAAATGTATCATTTTTAAAAAATAAATGAAATAAAAGAAGAACATATTGCCCCCCCCTCTGCCCCCCTCCTATAGGAAGCCAGGGGGGGGGGAATGTACCCTTGCCGGATATTTAAACTAGCTGAGATCACTAAAATAGTTTTCGGGAGAATAGTTAGGGCACACAAATCGGTGAATCCGTGGTTCAACTCTAGGCGGCTCACCCTAACCTTTGTCGGATATTTAAATTAATAAACATTAAATCGTCAACACTTATTAAGCTCTATTATAAAAATAAGCATATCTAGGGTAAGAGAAAGTAAAAAATGAACGTGGCCAGTGCACATAGAGTAAATTAATGAACATTTTCGGAGTTTCATTATTAAATTATGATCCCATCTCTCCAGTTGTTTGGTTTAATTCTAAATCCTCCTTCATCAAGGCAAACAACCTTGGAAGTTTCAAGAGAACCCACCCTTTAAATATGTTAGAGTCAATATAGCCAGCCAGCCTCCTAGGTAGGGTTTAGCGGACTATAAATGCGAGTTATTTAAGTTGAGAGAGAGAGATAGGATTATCAGCATCTTATCTCTTAGGCTCATTAGCCAGAGAGACAGGAATTTTATTCATCTCTTTTACTTTTTAACCAAGGGCTGGCTGACTATATTTCATTTCTCTGGGAAATTATTTATTTAATAAATTGGTACAAATAAATGTGTCGGGAACATTATTAAGGCGGAACAGGAGCGAAGGTGTTACGCATGTTTTTCCCGATAAGAGGGCGTTGTGTGTCATAAAAAGTATGCTCAAAAAATCAAGTAATTCAAAAATTTGCCAAGAGATGTTAGAATGGTAGCTAATAATATTTAATGCCTTTGGTTGATTTTCATTGATCTTTTAACAATAAATACTTTATAAATATTATTATATATTATGTTTCTTTTATAAAAGCATAAAAATATATAAATATAGGCTAAAAGAGGATCAGCTGTTAGACTAGCCTGCCATCTATTGCAAGAATGCTCAACTAATTTAACAGTTGAATTTTAAATAAATAATCTAAGCTTATTTTAACAATTTCTCAATTAATATGTGATTAATAATAACAATAAATTCATTTTTAAATTAAAAAAAAAAATTAAAGATTATTGGGACAGATTGTTTTTTTGTATTTGCTTGATAACAAAAAAAATTAATTACTATAATTTTTTAATAAGTCATTAAAAAAATTATAGCTCGATGTTCCTCCCAATAATCTCTTATGAATTTAATTCATTTAAAAAAAACCGCATTAAAAAATCCCTTATAATAGTCTAGTTTTTTTACTTTCTCTTACCTATGTATAGGGGAAACCTGGGCAAAGTGGATACACCGGGCAAAGCGAATAGTGCCTACTACTTCTAAGTTGTTTGTTAGGTGGCAGCCGCGTGATCATAGCAACAGTCCTCTGTTACCGCTTAATGTGCAGCAAGTACTCCAGCACTTGTTTGCGTCGCGCGGCGTCAGTGAGTGAACAAAGTGTGTTTTTGTGCGAAAAATATTAATTTACAGAGGTAAGTGTCTCGTTTATAACTATCTTGTTAATTGTGTCATGTTCTTGGTTATGAAGAAAATATAATGCATGATTATGTAGCTTTCAAATGCGTGTAGATGACAAGGTTAGATGGAAAGGTTTTTAAATGATCTAGTATAACCTCAAAAAGGAGCCCGAAGGGGCAAAGCGGATCGGGCAAAGTGGATACAGGATTCACTTTGCCCGGTCATTACAAGTTATATAATTTTATAGAATTATGTATTTTACTATGTTTTTTTTTTTTGTTGCAGATGGTTAATAGATATAAAAATAAAACAGCCCAAGGTACTTGGAGTAAAGATGTCATGCAGATTGCAATAAATTTATATGTAGGGCGGGCGAATCTATCAAAGGAACAGCCAAAAAATACGAACTTGCATATGCTACCCTATATAGACATGTCAAAAGTGGAATTTTTTTTCTCCACAGCTCGGTCGATTCCGTCCTATATTCACGGAAAATCAAGAAATTGACATGGTGACTTACCTAAAAGATATGGACGCAGTTTTTTTCGACCTTACTCGGGATGAATTTATGAGTCTAGCATTTGAGTATGCAAAACGCAACAATTTGCAATACCTTGAGAGCTGGGATGTTTTTAAGTTTAATTACAATGTTAATTTAAATATATTCTTTTAATTTTCAATGTTTATTTTGTTTGTAAGTTTAATTTCATGCCAAATAATATTGTTATTCGCTTTGCCCTGGTACCATATCCACTTTGCCCGGGGTCCCGGGCAAAGTGGATAGCAAGCCATTTTTGTAAACTTGGCTTATAACTAATAATTTAATTAATATTAAGTGCAAATGTTATACTATTCTGAAAGTTCATTAAATAAAGAATGATTATAAATATTTTGTTTAATTTCCCTAGTAATGATTAAACGATAATAATCAAAAACAGGTTAAGGTATTCACTTTGCCCGGGTTTCCCCTATATGTAATATATATATAGAGAGAAAGTATTGGATTCATGTCAAAAATTCGATGTCGAGATTTTGATGGATCTTCCCGTTTTGAGGTCCCCTGAATCCAAAAAAGTGGTTTTCGCGACATGGTCTGTCTGTGTGTGGGTGGGTGGGTGGGTGGGTGGTGTGTCAAATTTTAAGCATGAAGGAATTGAGCTATGAGGCTGAAATTTTATATTTAAGTTAAACACCCCCCGGGACCGGAAAATAAGCTTTTAATCAAAATCGGCCAAAGGGTACAAGTACTTTACTGATGTACTTTTTCAGTTTTTTTCGATTTTCTCAAAATTCGCTCAAACGATTTTGATTAAAATTCAAAAATCAATTATATTTTTTAGATGCTCTTTCAAATGTATATTCTCGTTTTGCCCTCAAAATTGTTTGAAGCACACTTTACTCTTGTGCTTCATAGGAAAGATAGGAGAAATGGTTGCCATGGTAACAAAATATAAATATTTTCCCATGTTTATAAATTTGACATCTTAAATTCCAATATATTGGCGGAACCTAAATATATATCGACACAAAAAATCTGGTGTGACAGCACAGAACACAACTTTCGATTACCGAAGGTAAGAGAAAGTTGTGTGCTGTGCGCCAGTCACACCAGATTTTTTTAAAGTACGTTTAGACGTCGCTCCTGACGCTACCTACTACGCCAAGCCCGGGGGCCTACAGGGGACTTCTAAATGAAATAAAACTAGTTTTAATTACTTAAAGGCTTTTATAACAAACTCAACACCAAATGAATAAAATTTTTTTTAGACGTTTTCACTGCATAAAGAATAAAATTGTCTTATAAAATGATTAGGTATGGAGATTTGACTCATTTATGGAGATAAGAAAAAGAAAATACTTTCTAAGATAAGAGAGGAATGGCTGGCTCTTAATGATTGATACACATCAAATAAATTTTCCTTTAGGGAATTCATAACCAGGGCATAAAAGAATCTGCAGCTTATTATTAAATTAACCTATAAGGGCTAACGCCTTAGCGAATTTATTCTTTTTGCACTCCAAGAAAAAGAATATTGAGGCTGTGTGTCTGTCCCCCTTGAGGGTCGCCGCCCCTTATTGTTTGTCTCCCTTTTCATTTGAAGGGGGAGAGGAATGAGTCAGAGAGACCCTTCTCTGTTCGATCGTTTTGAATACGAATAGGGGAAATTGAGAGGAATTGTAAAAAATTATTCGGACTAGAGCAAAAAAAAAAAAAAAACATATATTACGAAAATTTGCCAAGAGATTTTTCAATGCGGTTTTTTTTTTAAATGAATTAAATTCATAAGAGATTATTGGGACATCGAGCTATAATTTTTTTAATGACTTATTAAAAAATTATCGTAATTAATTTTTTTGTTATCAAGCAAATACAAAAAAACAATCTGTCCCAATAATCTTTAATTTTTTTTAAATTTAAAAATGAATTTATTGTTATTATTAATCACATATTGATTAAGAAATTTTTAAAATAAGCTTAGATGATTTATTTAAAATACATCTGTCAAATTAGTTCAGCATTCTTGCTAAAGATGGCAGACTAGTCTAACAGCCGATCCCTTAATAGCGTATATCTGGCCTATATTTATATATTTTTATGCTTTTATAAAAGACACATAATATATAATAACATTTATAAAGTATTTATTGTTAAAAGATCAATGAAAATCAAAGAAATGCATTAAATATTATTAGCTACCGTTCTGACATCTCTTGGCAAATTTTTGAATTAGTTGATATTTGGGCATACTTTTTTTGACACACAACGCCCTCTTCTAGGAAAAACATGCGTAACTTCTACATCCTGAACACCCTTAACAATGAAATTACTTTACAAATGTTATTATATATTAGGATAAAATCAAAGTTTTTTTTTTATGTGTCAGTCGTTAAGACTAAAGGGATGGAATCTGTTTTGAATAAGATTATTGACTACTCTACCCTATCCTTGACCTTGAGTTGTCCGACTCATCACTTTCTCTCTAGACGTGCGTTATAACTTAACGCTTACGAGATTAAAATTCTTATACGACCATTCTGGAAGGTCTTGTTATCTAACTTGATGAACCAATTTGATTTATGCAACTTAATAGGGAAATTATTTTCGTCTCGAAATTTCTATTAATTGTTCAATTTACGATTTCTTCCATAGGAAATGTATGACAGTGCCTAACCTAGAAAGACCAAATAAATTAATTCAAAAATTTAGTAGTTTTCTTTTTGAATTAATTTAATTATATACTGGTCTATATTAAAAACTTTCAAGAAAGACCAATAAACAGATTAAGAATAAATCACAACAGAGTCAACCAGCACCTCTACAGGACAACTCTAGGCTCGTCGCCAGTAGGCAGCTATCAGCTCTACAAAGTCATATATTTCCAAGCCATCCTGAGTGAAAAAATTGTCCTTGTCTTGTTGTCCTGAAGTCATAAATTCTGGCCTGTTCTCACACTGAATCAACAAATATTGACCTGTTTGTATCCTGCCTCTGATAAATTTGTCCTGTTTTCACCCTAGTCAATTTTACTGAGTCTGAAAATTGACTTGGTGCCATCACTTTTGTGCTGAACTCATACTGTTGTAAAAAATATTGTCCTGATTCTATACTGGCACAGAAAATCTTGGCCCTTTCAAAATGAGAATATACATTTTAAAGAGCATCTAAAAAATAATTGATTTATGAATTTTAATCAAATTCGTTACTGAGAATTTTGAGAAAATCAGTACATCAGTAAAGTACTAGTACTCTTTGGCCGATTTTGTTCAAAAGTTTCGTGTCACGCCTTATTTATTTATTTTTTTAACACACTTTTTTCTCATTCTCACTCACACAACACATTCACACAGTCTTCGGCAACTCAGGCCATTTAAGACTTTGACGATGTCGGTTATTGATTAATAGGTAAATAAAAGAATAACAGCTAAAACTATTTCATTTATTGACCCACTAGACTGACATTTCGGTCTTGTTTAAGACCATCCTCAGAGCTTGCGGGCTGTCAATATAGGCACACAAACAATAACTCAATCATATATTCCATGAACATTCGGTTACAGATATTTAAAAATTAGTATGTAAAATGATTGAATTACAATTTAAAAAAAATACAAAAATTAATAATATAAGCCAATTAGTTGAGTACAGGAAGTTATTGATGGGGGTCCAGGCATTATTATTTATGCCATTTGGTGTCCAAATGGCTTAAATAAAATCATCGGACTGCCTGGGGTCCGAACCCGCGACTTTTGGTATACGAGGTTAGCACGCTAACCTCTACACCAAGTTCCGAGGGCACGTCTTACTTAAATATAAAATTTCAACCTTTTCGTTCTTGAGATATTTTGTTCACAGACACACATACCATGTCGCGAAAACCACTTTTTTTTATTTAGGGGATCTCAAAACGTGTATATCCATCAAAATCTCGTCATCTAATTTTTGCCATGAAACCATTACTTTCTTTCTCTATATATTAACATATATTTAGTTAAGAGAAAGTAAAAACTTAAAATCTTACATGTGGTTTGTTAATATCCATTAAATAGTTCCGAGGTAATTGTTTTTTTTTTCTTTTTGGTGAGAAGATTTCCTTTTGTATGTTGCAAAGAGGTCGTTGGGATGAAGCACACACAGCAACCACTACCCTTGGTAGACAAAGGCAACGTTGCCACGTTTCTGTCTTTCTCTCCAAAATAAACGAGAGGGAAAGAGAGAGAGAGTTTATTTATAAACACACTCTACTCGGGACACTTGACCATGCCATTAATCCATCTCTCCAGACACCAATGTTACTTATTTGCTGATTAAAATGTCAAATACACCTACCCCCCCCCCCCCCTTGCACTATTAATAGCCTACGTATTTATTTATTTAATAGCAATGGAAATTCCTCTTCTAAAGGAAAAAAAAAAATATTTTATTAAAAGTGTCATGTTCTAAAGAAGTCTTCGGGGTGTTCACCTTCTGGATCTAGCTCGGGCCCGTCGCCTTTTCTTCCTTAATCATGTAGTTTTTCAAATAATTAATTGAATAGATGAGACAATTGGCAAGGCAACGGATTAAAGCAGCAGTCTCCCAAATCATAGCTGTTAAGCAATGTCAAGCACGGCAAAAACTCCGGGAAATCAACGAATGTTGAACGTCCCCCGGTAGTCATTCAGTACAATAAATATTGAGAAATTTCACCTATTTACTTTCTAAAGTATTGAAATGTCAAAAATTCAATATTGAGATTTTAATGGAAATACACGTTTTGAGTCCGAAAAAGTGGTTTCCACAAAATGATCTGTCTGTCTGTGTGTGAGTGTGTGCTGTGAACAAAATATCTCAAGAACAAAAAGAGCTATGAGGATGAAATTTTGTATTTAAGTTAGACACCACCCTGGAGCGTTAAAATAAGCTTTTAAACAAAATCGGCCAAAAAGTACTAGTACTTTACTGATGTATTTTTTTTCAGTTTTTTTTTCGATTTTCTCAAAATTTGCTATAACGATTTTGATTAAAATTCAAAAATCAATCATTTTTTAGATCCTCTTTCAAATGTATATTTTCGTTTTGCTTTCAAAATTGTTTGAAGCACACTTTACTCTTGTACTTCATAGGAAAGATAGGAGAAATGGTTGCCATGGTAACAAAATATTTCCCATGTTTATAAATTTGACATATTAATTTCTAATAGCCTCCGGCCACCAAGATTATCATTGTTAAGCAACGCCAAGTGGTACTGAAAATCGGGATAGGTGGGCCCCCGAAAAATAAGACCATTGAACGTCCGCCGGAAGCCATCGATACATGATGTATTTAAATAAATAATAAATATTTATATAAGTCAAATGGCCTCTGCAGCTGAAATGACTTAAAAAAAAAATAGCCCCCGGGCTTGGTGTAGTTGGTAGCGTGCCTACCTTCTATACCAAACGTCGCGGGTTCGGACTCCAGACAGTCCGATGATTTTATTTAAGCCATTTGGATACCAAGTCGCTTAAATAGAAATGCCTGGACCCCAAATAGATTTATTTACAAATAACGAGTATCGTTTAGTCTTAAATGGCCTGAGTTGCTCAGAAGACTGTGTGTGAATGAGAAAAAAGCGTGAATGTGTAAAAAATAAATAAATAAATACATTCTAATATATTGGCGGAAACTAAATATATGTCAACACAAAAAATCTGGTGTGACAAGCACAGAACACAACTTTCAATTGCCAGATAAGAGAAAGTTGTGTGCCGTGCAACCATACGCACCAGATTTTTATGCATTAAATCTCTTAAGTTGCTTTAGTTTTGTCACTCCACTTTTTCTTATTTTTTTTTTTTGTTAATGTTGATTTTAGTTTCTAATTTTTCAAATAAACAAAAATATACCAGCCCTATGTCATTTTATTAATAATTCTTTAATAAATTCACACAGCCATTAATCATTATAATCCATTATATACGAACGGAGAAATATCCGATTAAAAGTTGATAAAACCCGAACATTCCGGCTCAGTTGCTTTAGTTTAGTCAGAGACTCATTATTAACGCCTTCGCGGCTGATGTTTCGGTTTCAGATTTAGCCCACCCTCATAGTGCATACATTTATGTTTATTAAAAAAAAAAAACAAAAAAGTATTTTATTAACAAATGTATACCGTAAGGGCATTAATTAAAAAAAAAAAAATTAGCTGCTCAAGTTTTGTTTACATCGGTAGCAAATATGGCTGCCAACATGATTACAAAATTGTATGTTTTCATTTTGTCTTGTTATACAATAAAATCTTCGTTAGGAGAGGAGAGAGGGGGAAATTATCATACAAGTCCCTTCTCCATTATAAATCTCTGGCTATGGAATCCTTTGTTATAAAATAATTTTATTCTTTACAGGTAGAATGAAAAATTAAAGAGAGTGCAGCTAAGTGTAATTTCGGTTATAAAAATTCCCCCACAGACGTTTCCTACCAGCCTAGAAAAAGAATGCAACTGCCAAAAACGTCGGACATTAAAAGACAAGGTTAATTTTAATAAAGATTACAAGTAATTGCTCTGAAGATGGTCCTAAATAGGATCGAAACGTCAGCTCTAAGGGAAAATAAACGAAATTAAACTTAGCTGATTCTGACTACAAATAATGCCCTCGGGTTTGGTGTATGGGTTAGCATGCTGGCCTTGTATACCATGGGTCGCGGGTTCGGATCTCTAACAATCCGATAATTTTGTTTAAGCAATTTGGATACAAAAATAAGAATGCCTGGACCTCAAATATATATATATTAATTAATCAAAGGTTATCGTCAGTCTTATAAGGCCTAAGTTGCCAAGAAGACTGTGAATGAGTGTGTGAGTGTGAGTGAGAATGAGAAAAAAATGAGTGTTAAGGGGGGTACGGGAGGGAAGGTGTTACGCATGTATTTCCCGATAAGATGGCGTTGTGTGTCATAAAAAGTATACCCAAAAATCAAGTAATTCAAAAATTTGCCAAGAGATGTCAGAATAGTAGCTAATAATATTTAATGCATTTGGTTGATTTTCATTGATCTTTTAACAATAAATACTTTATAAATGTTATTATATATTATGTATCTTTTATAAAAGCATAAAAATATATAAATATAGGCCAGATATTGGCAATTAGCCGATCGTCTGTTAGACTAGCCTGCCATCTATTGCAAGAATGCTGAACTATTTTGACAGTTGATTTTTAAATAAATCATCTAAGCTTATTTTAAAAATTTCGTAATTAATATGTGATTAATAATAACAATAAATTCATTTTTAAATTAAAAAAAAAAATTAAAGATTATTGGGACAGATTGTTTTTTTGTATTTGCTTGATAACAAAAAAAAATTAATTACGATAATTTTTTAATAAGTCATTAGAAAAATTATAGCTCGATGTCCCAATAATCTCTTATGAATTTAATTCATTTAAAAAAAAACCGCATTGAAAAATTCCTTATACCTAATAGTCTAGTTTTTTTTTTTTTTTTTTTAAGTACTTTTAGACGTCGCTCCTGAACCCCCTTAAAAAAAAAACTACAAATAAATTATATTCTTTGGCTTAGCCTATAACAAAAAATTTGCTTTTTTTTATAAATGTCAAATTCCTGAAGAAGGCAACCGAAACTTCATACACACAAAGGGTGAAATAAAATTATTTATCATAATAAAGGAAAAAAAAAGTACATATAAAAGAATTTAACAGAAAAGCTTGCTTACTTTCTTTTTATTTGAAAACTTTCTTAATTGGGGAATTAGTTTATTTTTGCGCTCAAAAGCAAGAGAGGTAACAAAAAGATTTTGAAGCTCAAGTTGTCAGCAAATAACAACACTTAATAGTTGAGAAACAACAACAAAGTTTGTTCAATCTGTGTGTGATATGGAATAACACCTTCTATAAAATCATATTCACAAATAGCGAGAGAGAGAAGAGAAATTTACAAATGTTATCTCTTTCAGATTATCATTTCAACTTTAATGTTTTATTCATTAAAAAAAAAAATAAATAAAATCGTTAAATTGAAATTCTATGTTTAATTGAAAATATCAATATGTTCTGTCTGTATGAACGACAATTTTTAAAACAAGCTATATTTATTAATATAGTGTCTTTTCACGGATGGGGGACAAAAATTAATTAGAGTACGTAGACGCTAAATTAAATGTTAATCAGGTCTATTCTACAAGTAAAAACGTTAACTTTTAGCATCCGTAAACAACATTAATTCATTTTAACACTTCCTGCCTCAAATAGCTATTTTGTAAACAAAAACTTTAAAGCTAAAGAGTTAACTTTTAGTAAATAGTGTTAAAAATCAATGCCATGCCTAGAGCGTGCCTTTAATATTTTAACGTCGTATTTAAAATAAACATGGCGTCCTTAATCTAAAAAATCTGGTGTGACTGGTCGCACAGCACACAACTTTCTCTTACCATCGGTAATCGAAAGTTGTGTTCTGTGCTTGTCACACCAGATTTTTCGTGTCGACATAAATTTAGTTTCCTCCGATATATTAGAATTCAAGATGAAAAATTTTTTAGTATGAGAAAATGTTAATATTTTGTTACCATGGCAACCATTTCTTCTATCTTTCCTATGGAGTACAGGAGTAAAGTGGGCTTCAGAAGATTTCAATGGCAAAATGAGAATATACATTTTAAAGAGTATCTAAAAAAATAATTGATTTTTAAAATTTTAATCAAAATCTTGAAAAAATCAAAAAAACTGAAAAAGCGCATCAGTAAAGTACTAGTACTCTCTGGCCGATTTTGTTCAAATTTAGTCTATTGTCCCAGGGGGTGCTTAACTGGCATAGAAATTCGGACTATACTAATCAATAAATTGGCTACAAAAAGAATAAAAATCGTAACGTGGTCTCCGAAGCTGCAAAAGATCGTAAACATATTTGATCTATTGATTCCCATAAAAGAGAATAATATTCAATTAATCTATACTATTATATAAAGGAGAGTCTGTCTATTTTCCTGAAGTGATTTTAGGCTATCATTAATTCCTATTAGGGATGGGGAACCCCCTAAGCGTTTGGTGATTGGATTAGAATATCTCTGGAATTAGGAAGAATATTCATGGAATTTTTTTCAGTATTAAAATAATTTTAAAAATTCAGAAGCCCGAGCTTCATCCCCGATATTTCTATATTATTTGAAATTCCTATCGGGATCTCCGTTTATTTCCCCTCGAGGTGCATTTGTGCACGAGGACACACACCTAAAGCCCAACCGGCCTCTGGCTGTAGACATCTGCCGGTACTCCCCGTGGGGTTGCATTATTTCTATCTCTAACTCTTCTCATGCGTTCGTTTCATCTAGTGAACTAATCCTTATTTCTGGTTCGACCCAGCTACT
>JAKCPI010023756.1:0-26173 GCA_023213315.1 Euborellia annulipes | reverse complement strand
AGACGTCGCTCCTGACACTACCTACTACGCCAAGCCTAGGGGCGTACAGGGGACTTATAAATGAAATAAAACGAGTTTTAATTACTTAAAGGCTTTTATAACAAACTCAACACCAAACGAATAAAATTTTTTTAGACGTTTTCAATGCATAAAGAATAAAATTGTCTTATAAAATGATTAGGTATGGAGATTTGACTCATTTGTAGAGATAAGAAAAAGAAAATACTTTCTAAGATAAGAGAGGAATGGCTGGCTCTTAATGATTGATACACATCAAATAAATTTTCCTTTAGGGAATTCATAACCAAGGGATAAAAGAATCTGCCAGCTTATTATTAAATTAACCTATAAGGGCTAACGCCTTAGCGAATTTATTCTTTTTGCACTCCAAGAAAAAGAATATTGAGGCTGTGTGTCTGTTCCCCCTCTTTGAGAGTCGCCGCCCCTTATTGTTTGTCTCCCCTTTCATTTGAAGGGGGGAGGAATGAGTCAGAGAGACCCTTCTCTCTTCGATCGTTTTGAATACGAATAGGGGAAATTGAGAGGAATTGTAAAAAATTATTCGGACTAGAGCAAAAAAAAAAAAACACATATTACGAAAATTTCCCAAGGAGATTCACTTCAATGCGGTTTTTTTTTAAATGAATTAAATTTCATAAGAGATTATTGGAACATCGAGCTATAATTTTTTATGACTTATTAAAGAAGTAACGTAAGTAATTTCCTAATCAAATTAATTTGCAATCTGTCCCAATAATCTTTAATTTTTTTTTAAATTTAAAAATGAATTTATTGTTATTATTAACCACATATTAATTAAGAAATTTTTAAAATAAGCTTAGATGATTTATTTAAAAATCAAATGTTAAATTAGTTCAGCATTCTTGCAATAGATGGCAGGCTAGTCTAACAGCTGATCCCCTTTTTGGCCTATATCCTGTCCTATATTTATATATTTTTATCCTCTTTTATAAAAGATACAATAATATATAATAACATTTATAAAGTATTTATTGTTAAAAGATCAATGAAAATCAACCAAATGCATTAAATATTATTAGCTACCATTCTGACATCTCTTGGCAAATTTTTGAATTACTTGATATTTGGGCATACTTTTTATGACATACTACGCCATCTTAGCGGGAAAACCTTCTACATCCTGAACATCCATAACAATGAAATTACTTTACAAATGTTATTAGAAGTCTATATATTAGGATAAAATCAAAGTTTTTTTTTATGTGTCAGTCGTTAAGACTAAAGGGATGGAATCTGTTTTGAATAAAAGATTATTGACTACTCTACCCTATCCTTGACCTTGAGTTGTCCGACTCATCACTTTCTCTCTAGAGCGTGCGTTATAACTTAACGCTTACGAGATTAAAATTCTTATACGACC
Organism: Euborellia annulipes; assembly: GCA_023213315.1. Taxonomy (NCBI): domain Eukaryota; kingdom Metazoa; phylum Arthropoda; class Insecta; order Dermaptera; family Anisolabididae; genus Euborellia; species Euborellia annulipes. The sequence continues at coordinate 24,771 of JAKCPI010023756.1, read as the reverse complement.
ATTCTGGAAGGTCTTGTTATCTAACTTGATGAACCAATTTGATTTATGCAACTTAATAGGGAAATTATTTTCGTCTCGAAATTTCTATTAATTGTTCAATTTACGAGTTCTCCCATAGGAAATGTATAAATAAAAAATAAAAATATGTATATTTTCTTTTTGTGGTTTTTGTTTTGGGTGTTGTATTAAGTATAGTTGAAAGGAGGAGAAATTCTTTTTTTTTAAAAATTTTTTTATGGAGACGTTTTGGTGGGGTTAGAGGTGTCATTTAGAGTTTAAAAAGTGTGTGAAATAAATATTTTTAATTAGGAAGAGGTGGAAAGGTGTAAAGAAGGAGAGAGATAGATAAATTTAAAGATTGAAAGAAAGGAAGGGGTGTGAGGGAGGGGGGGGGGGGGGAAGGGGAAAATCTGGTGTCACAGGTCATAAATTTTTTATTATTTTTATAATATTTTAAATTTAAATTTTTTGTTGAATATAAAAAAAAATTAAATTTCTAATTTCTAATTTTTTATTTTTTAAATTTAAAATTTATTTTTTTTTTTTTAAAAAAAAATTTTTTTTTTTAAGAGGGGGAGAAGAGGAAAATTACCCCCTCCTTTCCCCCCTCCCTATTATCCACCGATGAAAAAATTATTTTTAATTTAAAATAAAACCATTATTTTCTTTTTACTAATTTTCTTTTAAAAAAAAAAAAAGAGGAGCCCTCCAATCAGGAGGAAACACTGCGGAGCAATTTTTTCCTCAAACTTTAAGAAAATCATGATTACAGAATGGACTGACGATAGGACAAGGACGAGCCCTCTTAAAGGATCCGCCCAGGGTAGAATAAAAACTGTCCTGGTTCACGACTGTGTCTAACCTAGAAAGACCAAATAAATTAATTCAAAAATTTAGTGGTTTTCTTTTTGAATTAATTTAATTATATACTGGTCTATATTAAAAACTTTCAAGAAAGACCAATAAACAGATTAAGAATAAATCACAACAGAGTCAATCAGAACCTCTACAGGACAACTCTAGGCTCGTCGCCAGTAGGCAGCTATCAGCTCTACAAAGTCATATATTTCCAAGCCATCCTGAGTGAAAAAATTGTCCTTGTCTTGTTGTCCTGAAGTCGTAAATTCTGACCTGTTCTCACACTGAATCAACAAATATTGATCTGTTTGTATCCTGCCTCTGATAAATTTGTTCTGTTTTCACCCTAGTCAATTTTACTGAGTCTGAAAATTGACTTGGTGCCATCACTTTTGTGCTGAACTCATACTGTTGTAAAAAATATTGTCCTGATTCAATACTGGCACAGAAAATCATGGCCCTTTCAAAATGAGAATATACATTTTAAAGAGCATCAAAAAAATAATTGATTTATGAATTTTAATCAAATTCGTTACTGAGAATTTTTAGAAAATCAGTACATCAGTAAAGTACTAGTACTCTTTGGCCGATTTTGTTCAAAAGTTTCGTGTCACGTCTCATTCACACACAAATTCACATTTACACAGTCTTTTCGGCAACTCAGGCCATATAAGACTTTGACGATATCCGTTATTGATTAATAGGTAAATAAAAGAATAACAGCTAAAACTATTTCATTTATTGACCCACTAGGCTGACGTTTCGGTCTTGGTCAAGACCATCCTCAGAGCTTGCGGGCTGTCAATATAGGCACACAAACAATAACTCAATCATATATTCCATGAACATTCGGTTACAGATATTTAAAAATTAGTATGTAAAATGATTGAATTACAATTTAAAAAAAATACAAAAATTAATAATATAAGCCAATTAGTTGAGTACAGGAAGTTATTGATGGAAGTCCAGGCATTCTTATTTATGCCATTTGGTGTCCAAATGGCTTAAATAAAATCAGCGGACTGCCTGGGGTTCGAACCCGCGACTTTTGGTATACGAGGTTAGCACGCTAACCCCTACACCAAGCCCCGAGGGCACGTCGCACTTAAATATAAAATTTCAACCTTTTCGTTCTTGAGATATTTTGTTCACAGACACACATACCATGTCGCGAAAACCACTTTTTTTTTATTTAGGGGACCTCAAAACGTGTATATCCATCAAAATCTCGACATCGAATTATTGACATGAATCCAATACTTTCTATATATATTAACATACTGTATATAGTTAAGAGAAAGTAAAAACTTAAAATCTTGCATGTGGTTTGTTAATATCCATTAAATAGTTCCGAGGTAATTGTTTTTTCTTTTGGTGAGAAGATTTCCTTTTGTATGTTGCAAAGAGGTCGTTGGGATGAAGCACACACAGCAACCACTACCCTTGGTAGACAAAGGCAACGTTGCCACGTTTCTGTCTTTCTCTCCAAAATAAACGAGAGGGAAAGAGAGAGAGAGTTTATTTATAAACACACTCTACTCGGGACACTTGACCATGCCATTAATCCATCTCTCCAGACACCAATGTTACTTATTTGCTGATTAAAATGTCAAATACACCTACCCCCCCCCCCCCCTTGCACTATTAATAGCCTACGTATTTATTTATTTAATAGCAATGGAAATTCCTCTTCTAAAGGAAAAAAAAAATATTTTATTAAAAGTGTCATGTTCGAAAGAAGCCTTCGGGGGTGTTCACCTTCTGCATCTAACTCGGGCCTTTTGTTCCTGTGCACAAATTTTTCAAATAATTAATTTAATAGATGAGACAAATAGCAAGGCAACGGATTAAAGCAGCAGTCTCCCAAATCATAGCTGTTAAGCAATGTCAAGCACGGCAAAAACTCCGGGAAATCAACGAATGTTGAACGTCCCCCGGTAGTCATTCAGTACAATAAATAGTAAGAAGTTTCACATATTTACTTTCTAAAGTATTGGATTCATGTCAAAAATTCAATATTGAGATTTTAATGGAAATACACGTTTTGAGTCCGAAAAAGTGGTTTCCACAAAATGATCTGTCTGTCTGTGTGTGAGTGTGTGCCTGTGAACAAAATATCTCAAGAACAAAAAGAGCTATGAGGATGAAATTTTATATTTAAGTTAGACACCACCCTGGAGCGTTAAAATAAGCTTTTAAACAAAATCGGCCAAAAAGTACTAGTACTTTACTGATGTATTTTTTCAGTTTTTTTTTTCGATTTTCTCAAAATTTGCTATAACGATTTTGATTAAAATTCAAAAATCAATCATTTTTTAGATCCTCTTTCAAATGTATATTTTCGTTTTGCTTTCAAAATTGTTTGAAGCACACTTTACTCTTGTACTTCATAGGAAAGATAGGAGAAATGGTTGCCATGGTAACAAAATATTTCCCATGTTTATAAATTTGACATATTAATTTCTAATAGCCTCCGGCCACCAAGATTATCATTGTTAAGCAACGCCAAGTGGTACTGAAAATCGGGATAGGTGGCCCCCGAAAAACAAGACCATTGAACGTCCGCCGGAAGCCATCGATACATGATGTATTTAAATAAATAATAAATATTTATATAAGTCAAATGGCCTCTGCAGCTGAAATGACTTAAAAAAAAAAATAGCCCCCGGGCTTGGTGTAGTTGGTAGCGTGCCTACCTTCTATACCAAACGTCGCGGGTTCGGACCCCAGACAGTCCGATGATTTTATTTAAGCCATTTGGATACCAAGTCGCTTAAATAGAAATGCCTGGACCCCAAATAGATTTATTTACAAATAACGAGTATCGTTTAGTCTTAAATGGCCTGAGTTGCTCAGAAGACTGTGTGTGAATGAGAAAAAAGCGTGAATGTGTAAAAAAATAAATAAATACATTCTAATATATTGGCGGAAACTAAATATATGTCAACACAAAAAATCTGGTGTGACAAGCACAGAACACAACTTTCAATTGCCAGATAAGAGAAAGTTGTGTGCCGTGCGACCATACGCACCAGATTTTTATGCATTAAATCTCTTAAGTTGCTTTAGTTTTGTCACTCCACTTTTTTTTTTTTTTTTTTTTTTTTGTTAATGTTGATTTTAGTTTCTAATTTTTCAAATAAACAAAAATATACCAGCCCTACGTCATTTTATTAATAATTCTTTAATAAATTCACACAGCCATTAATCATTATAATCCATTATATACGAACGGAGAAATATCCGATTAAAAGTTGATAAAACCCGAACATTCCGGCTCAGTTGCTTTAGTTTAGTCAGATACTCATTATTAACGCCTTCGCGGCTGATGTTTCGGTTTCAGATTTAGCCCACCCTCATAGTGCATACATTTATGTTTATTAAAAAAAAAAAACAAAAAAAGCATTTTACTAACAAATGTATACCGTAAGGGCATTAATTAAAATAATAAAAAAAAAAAATTAGCTGCTCAAGTTTTGTTTACATCGGTAGCAAATATGGCTGCCAACATGATTATAAAATTTTATGTTTTCATTTTGTCTTGTCATACAATAAAATCTTCGTTAGGAGAGGAGAGAGGGGGAAATTATCATACAAGTCCCTTCTCCATTATAAATCTCTGGCTATGGAATCCTTTGTTATAAAATAATTTTATTCTTTACAGGTAGAATGAAAAATTAAAGAGAGTGCAGCTAAGTGTAATTTCGGTTATAAAAATTCCCCCACAGACGTTTCCTACCAGCCTAGAAAAAGAATGCAACTGTCAAAAACGTCGGACATTAAAAGACAAGGTTAATTTTAATAAAGATTACAAGTAATTGCTCTGAAGATGGTCCTAAATAGGATCGAAACGTCAGCTCTAAGGGAAAATAATCGAAATTAAACTTAGCTGATTCTAACTACAAATAATGCCCTCGGGCTTGGTGTATGGGTTAGCATGCTGGCCTTGTATACCATGGGTCGCGGGTTCGGATCTCTAACAATCCGATAATTTTGTTTAAGCAATTTGGATACAAAAATAAGAATGCCTGGACCTCAAATATATATATATATATTAATTAATCAAAGGTTATCGTCAGTCTTATAAGGCCTAAGTTGCCAAGAAGACTGTGAATGAGTGTGTGAGTGTGAGTGAGAATGAGAAAAAATGAGTGTTAAGGGGGGTACGGGAGCGAAGGTGTTACGCATGTATTTCCCGATAAGATGGCGTTGTGTGTCATAAAAAGTATGCCCAAAAAATCAAGTAATTCAAAAATTTGCCAAGAGATGTCAGAATAGTAGCTAATAATATTTAATGCATTTGGTTGATTTTCATTGATCTTTTAACAATAAATACTTTATAAATGTTATTATATATTATGTATCTTTTATAAAAGCATAAAAATATATAAATATAGGCCAGATATTGGCAATTAGCCGATCGTCTGTTAGACTAGCCTGCCATCTATTGCAAGAATGATGAACTATTTTGACATTTGATTTTTAAATAAATCATCTAAGCTTATTTTAAAAATTTCTTAATTAATATGTGATTAATAATAACAATAAATTCATTTTTAAATTAAAAAAAAAATTAAAGATTATTGGGACAGATTGTTTTTTTGTATTTGCTTGATAACAAAAAAAAATTAATTACGATAATTTTTTAATAAGTCATTAGAAAAATTATAGCTCGATGTCCCAATAATCTCTTATGAATTTAATTCATTTAAAAAAAACCGCATTGAAAAATTCCTTATACCTAATAGTCTAGTTTTTTTTTTTTTTTTTTTTAAGTACTTTTAGACGTCGCTCCTGAACCCCCTTAAAAAAAAAACTACAAATAAATTATATTCTTTGGCTTAGCCTATAACAAAAAATTTGCTTTTTTTTATAAATGTCAAATTCCTGAAGAAGGCAACCGAAACATCATACACACAAAGGGTCAAATAAAATTATTTATTATAATAAAGGAAAAAAAAAGTACATTTAAAAGAATTTAACAGAAAAGCTTGCTTACTTTCTTTTTATTTGAAAACTTTCTTAATTGGGGAATTAGTTTATTTTTGCGCTCAAAAGCAAGAGAGAGGTAACAAAAAGATTTTGAAGCTCAAGTTGTCAGCAAATAACAACACTTAATAGTTGAGAAACAACAACAAAGTTTGTTCAATCTGTGTGTGATATGGAATAACACCTTCTATAAAATCATATTCACAAATAGCGAGAGAGAGAAAGAGAAATTTACAAATGTTATCTCTTTCAGATTATCATTTCAACTTTAATGTTTTATTCATTAAAAAAAAAAATAATAAAATCGTTAAATTGAAATTCTATGTTTAATTGAAAATATCAATATGTTCTGTCTGTATGAACGACAATTTTTAAAACAAGCTATATTTATTAATATAGTGTCTTTTCACGGATGGGGGACAAAATTAATTAGAGTACGTAGACGCTAAATTAAATGTTAATCAGGTCTATTCTACAAGTAAAAACGTTAACTTTTAGCACCCGTAAACAACATTAATTCATTTTAACACTTCCTTGCCTCAAATAGCTATTTTGTAAACAAAAACTTTAAAGCTAAAGAGTTAACTTTTAGTAAATAGTGTTAAAAATCAATGCCATGCCTAGGGCGTGCCTTTAATATTTTAACGTCGTATTTAAAATAAACATGGCGTCCTTAATCTAAAAATCTGGTGTGACTGGTCGCACAGCACACAACTTTCTCTTACCATCGGTAATCGAAAGTAGTGTTCTGTGCTTGTCACACCAGATTTTTCGTGTCGACATATATTTAGTTTCCTCCGATATATTAGAATTCAAGATGTAAAATTTTTTAGTATGAGAAAATGTTAATATTTTGTTACCATGGCAACCATTTCTTCTATCTTTCCTATGGAGTACAGGAGTAAAGTGGGCTTCAGAAGGTTTCAATGGCAAAATGAGAATATACATTTTAAAGTGTATTTAAAAAAATAATTGATTTTTAAATTTTAATCAAAATCTTGAAAAAATCAAAAAAACTGAAAAAGCGCATCAGTAAAGTACTAGTACTCTTTGGCCGATTTTGTTCAAAAGCTTTGAGTCATGTCCCAGGGGGTGCTTAACTGGCATAGAAATTCGGACTATACTAATCAATAAATTGGCTACAAAAAGGTATAAATCTAAATGGTCTCCGAAGCTGTAAAAGACCATAAACATATTTGATCTATTGATTCCCATAAGAGAATAATATTCAATTAATCTATACTATTATATAAAGGAGAGTCTGTCTATTTTCCTGGAGTGATTTTAGGCTATCATTAATTCCTATTAGGGATGGGGAACCCCCTTATACGTTTGGTGATTGGTTTAGAATATCTCTGAGAATTAGGAGAGAATATTCATAGAATTTTTTTCAGTATTAAAATAATTTTAAAATTCAGGAGCCCGAGCTTCATCCCTGATATTTCTACGTATATTATTTGAAATTCCTATCGGGATCCCCGTTTATTTACCCGAGGTGCTTACGTGTACGGAGACACACACCTCAAACCCAACCGGCCTCTGGCTGTAAACATCTACCGGTACCCCGTGAGGATACATTATTTCCTATCTCTAGCTCCTCCTCCTGCTTTCGTCACTAGCTAGTGAACTAATTCTTATTTCTGTTACCACCCGGCTTCTTTTATCCAACCTCTTCTACGCTAGGGGGATGTCCTAGTTGAGGAGGGACTCCTTCAGCACCGACTCCTTTCGAGGAATGCATCACTGAGAGGGAATCTTCTTTGCGTCCCTTCCACAGGCTGGATTCCAGCAGCTCCTCTCCTCGTAAAGTTGCCTGGGGGCTATTGTGGTGGGATTCCTATATTCCAATCCAGGGCCTGCTTGAGAGTTTGTTTACTATTTTTATTTAATGAAAAATCTCAAGGATTTGATCAGGGATCTTCTTTGTGGAGGTCGACATCCTAGCCCGCTACATCAACAAGCCTCTAAGGAAAAATACATAAAAATTTAATTATATAATAATTTTTATTATTTTTCATTTAAGAGATTTAATTATTTAATTGTTTTAATTAATTGGCTTTAATTTTTCAAAAGGCAAGACAAAGCTCCAAGCTTTTCAATAGGCAAATCATTTTCTGGAATTTTTTACGCTTCCCCTTTTGAGAATTCGGGGATCCGATTATTTTTCCAGGACTCTCCATAAGGTCCTCTATAAGACGGCAAAATTTCGTTTCAAAATTCCAACGGGAAGTTGGTCAAACAGAGCGTGACAGACAGACGCTATTATACATTTAGAAGCAAGAGAAGATTTTGACTATAGCTGATATGACGTCATATGTTTGCCGAATTCATTGATATGCCGTCTAAATGAATTATTAGAGGCCTTTTATTAATCTTAATTTGAAAGTAGAAAAAAAAAAAAAAAAAGCTTTTCGATGGAGCAGGCAGTTAATAGGATGAATGAAAGTGCGTCGGAGTCCTGAGGCTAGCGCTTCTATTGAGATAAACAGAGAGAGCAGATGCAGCAACTCGGATGCTGAGAAAGGAGAAATGAATGACTCATCCCGGGAAATTAAACCTAAACCAGAGAGAGAGAGAGAGAGAGAGAGTTAGGAATTCATTGCCAGTTCATTTTTTTTCCTTTTTTCAATTGCTTTTTTTCTGTATTTTCGAAAATTTTTAAATTTCAATGTGTGAATTAACTAAAGGACGAAAATGTGGCCAAAAAACGTAGTCAGCCAGGAATTAAATAAATAATATCAGGAATGAAAGTTTGAAGAAAAATGCAGCCAGAATTTTTTCTTTAAAAATATATTTCAACAGCTGACGTTTCGGCCTTGGTCAAAGCCATCCTCGGAGCTGCTGTTGGTCTTCATATACATAACATATATTTTGCATTGTATCCGGTATTAAAATTAATTTAGGATATAACATAGGCAAAAAAGTTTTCTGTTCAAGATCAACTTTTTCCTTCTTCTATCACCAATACAATATATATATATATATTTTTTTTTTTTATTTTTTTTATTTTTATGTATATGAAGACCAACAGCAGCTCCGAGGATGGCTTTGACCAAAGCCGAAACGTCAGCTAGCTGTTGAAATATATTTTTAAAGAAAAAATTCTGGCTGCATTTTTCTTCAAACTTTCATTCCTGATACAAATTCCACCAGCCATAAAATACCCTTATACTAAATAAATAATATTTATTTATTTTTAGAATGATATACAGGAAGAGAGGATGTCAGCCAAAAGGAGAGTCTCTATCGAATAAAAATCCCCACCCAGAAGACGTTTCGGGTTCAATTAAATAAATCTATCATCAGTTCTTAAGAGATTATTGGCAATCTCAAGGTGCTACACCATTGTATTTTTATATAATTTTGTACATGTTTATATACAACTCTATGGTGTACACCTTGAGATAAATGTGTGAGTGTGAGTGTGAATGAGAAAAAAGTGTGAATGTTTTTGAAAAATAAAAAAAAAAAAAATATATATCAGGAGAAACTAAATATATGTCGACACAAAAAAATCTGCTGCGACCAGTCACACCAGATTTTTATTGTTGTACACTTAGATTTTTTCGTAAAATCCCACCAAATTTTATTGTCTTCAAGGGTTGACCAATTTCTTTAGGATTTTTATAGGGAGTTCACAAGAAGAAAAAGGTTGAGACCAAAGGCGGATACAAGGGGGGGTAATTACCCCCCCCCCCCCGAGATTTGAAAATAATACCTTTTTTTCGCAAAAAAATTTATTTTTAATGTAAAATTTTAAATATTAATACTTAAAAATAAGATTTGTATTTATATTCTGGCAAACAAGTACAGAATGCGCCTTTAAATTACCGAAATTAAGAAAAAATACTGTGCTGAGCGACGAGACACACCAGATTACCCCCCCCCCCCCCCGAGAAACACCTCTGGACCTCCGCCCTTGGTTGAGACACAATCAAACATGTTCAGTCATTAATATCTAGACTTAATTGTCATTACAAATTACATAAAAAATAAATGTGTATAGATTAAAAGATAAACCAACCATCATGCAAGCCTGCGAGTTTACCTCAAATGCGGCGGGGGGGGGGATGGGGGGAGGGGTGCGTTTAATTAATAATTTCATGTCACAGATTGGAAATTTTTTTTTTATAGAGAGAGTTTATCTTAATTTAATCGGGAAATAATAAAAAAAAAAATAACCCGGATAAGGAAGAGAAAATAAAAATAGGTTAAACGTAAAGAATTTCTTTTTATTACTTTTAATATAAAAATATGAGTTAAATAAGAAATTAAATTTTTTTTTTGTTTGCTTGTTCATTAAATTCAATTACAAGTTTATTGAACTGTTAGGTTGGTAGTCTATTAAATTTTGAAGAGTTTTTTTATTTTATTTTCTCGGTTTCGGAGAGAAACAAAAAAAAAAAAAATACTTTTTGCACAACACAACAGATTTTTTTTTTACTTCAGAATTTATTTTCTTAGTAATTTTAGTCAAATTTTTTCCTTTCTCTGGTTTTATATATTTAGTTTCAGCCAACATAATAAAATTCAAGATGTAAAATTGATAAACAGGGGAAAATATTTATATTCTGTTACCATGGCCATTGGCGTAGCCAGAAATTTTTGATGGGGGGGGGGGCAAGTAAATGTTTTCACAAATGTAAGATTAATTTAGGGCAGTGGTTTCCAAACTTTATATTACCACGCCTACTTTAAAAATATTTAATCATATGGCGCCCCCCCCTCCTATTATTAAAAATAATACAAACAAAAATTTTTAATTCCAAAAAATATAAATTTTAGCCCGGTCAACTTAGCCTGATCAAATTACAATATGTCCCACAAAGCTGAAAATTAGTGGAGACCTTAGGTAGACCATTACAAATAAAATACCTAAAGTCCCCATCGATCCCATGTATGTTAAAAGAGCTAGTCAAAATTTAAGGTTTTTCGGATTTTTCTCGAGAACGGTAGGTTTATTCAACAAAATAGGTCAGACAAAAATTGTAGGTCATACAATTATCTATAAAAATTGTTCTTATACGTTTTTGTGTGAGAATCACCATTTCTAAGATATTGCGATTCTAAAAGTTGAGCGAGTTACATTCTATATAATAATGCACACTACGGTGGCCATATGAAGTCGAATTTTGAATTTTCTATTATATGATAACCAAAATTAAAGAGCATTAAATTTCCTTTCTAGTGTTATTATTGAAAATTTCATTTGATTTTTTGTTAGGATATTTATAATAGAAAATTCAAAAATCGACTTCATATGGCCACCGTAATATACAATAGAATGTAACTCGTTCAAATTTTAGAATCGCAATATCTCAGAAATGGTGATTCTCACACAAAAAAGTATAAAGATAATTTTTGTAGATACTTTAATGATCTACAATTTTTGTCTGACCTATTTTGTTGATTAAACTTACCGTTCTCGAAAAAAATCCAAAACACTGAAAATTGACCTTTGGCTATAATATTTTAGCACACATGGAATCGATGGAGACTTTTGGTATTTTATTTGTAATGGTCTACCCAAGGTATCCACCATTTTTCAGCTCTGTGTGAATTATTGTAATTTGAAATGTCTATTTTGATTGGACTATTTATATAAAAATATTTTTTTTAATTCATTTTAATTTATAAAACTTTAAAAAAAAATCACTTGTTTTTTACTCGTAGGTTAAGCGTGTTCTTTTTTTCTCTATCGATGATTTGCTATCGGCAATAGTTGTCTAGATGTGAAGCAATCGGGCCTTCTATTTAAAAACGGCCGTTAATTTGAACGTTATAAACTGAAGATGAGGGGTTGCTTTGAATAAGAACTTCTCATTTGTAAGGAAGGTAGAGGACAGGAGGGTCGTGAGATCCTTTTTTTTTTGTCCCCTTGTTGCCCGGATGCTCTCATCCCCTCCTCTCTCTTCTTACTTTTTATTCATTAGATCCCTCTGAGATTGATATACTCTCTCTCTCTCCCTTTATTGGAGGACCCGATACTTCCCCTCCCTCCCTTCACAAATCCTTTTTATTAAACATCAAAAGAATCTCTTTTGATTACTGAGTAGCAAGGTACTTAATTATTTTTTTTTTTTAATTATTTCGCTAATCTGGTTTTGGAAGTATTTTAATAAAATACACTTAACTGCTGCAACTGTCTACGTTCAAGTAGCGCTGCTTCTCGATCTAATTCTACCCAGAAATTTGATGAAATCATTTGAATTATCCAGAGTGTTGTTGTTTCCTAAATGACCTTTTACATTTTCCAATGCCATTTTTATTTTCTCTTACCTATGTATATATGTTAATATATATAGAGAAAAAGTATTGGATTCATGTCAAAAATTCGAGATTTAGATGGATATACACGTTTTGAGGTCCCCTGAATCCAAAAAAGTGCTTTTCGCGACATGGTCTGTCTGTGTGTGTGTGTGTGTGTCTATGAACAAAATATCTCAAGAACTAAAAAGGCTACGAGGTTGAAATTTTATATTTAAGTTAGACACCCCTTTGGAGCAAAAAAAAATAAGGTTTTGAACAAAATCGACCAAAGAGTACTAGTGATTTACTAATGTACTTTTTTCGATTTTCTCAAAATTCGCTCTAACGATTTTGATTAAAATTCAAAAATCAATTTTATTTTTTAGATTCTCTTTAAAATGTATATTCTCATTTTGCCATTGACGCTCTGCGACAGTCACACCAGATTTTTTGATTTCGTTCCAACTTCAATTATTATAGGTTGGATACATTTTTAAATTAAAAAAAAAAAAATTCATAATAAGCTTAGAGTTTTTTTTTTTTTGGCATTTTCTATAAATATAAAAAGAAAATATTTTTTTAAATAATCGTATAATTAAAGAAATGCTTTATTCTATTATGTAAAATGCTCATAAATTTAAATCATAAAAAAAAAAATTAAAATGCCTCAGTAGTTTCGGACTAAAGATTCAATGTGCCCTCCTGAAGTTAAGAAGTCTAACTAAATAGGGAAGGAATTTAATTTAATTTAAATCCAGAGTCATCGACTTATTTATTTATATTTTAAACAAGTACGTAATGATTAATGAAAAAACGTCACTTTTTGTGCCATAATAAGAGAAGTTAAACACACACACACACACACACACTTATAAGTTTACTCTTTTTTTTATAAATGAAATCACATTGAATGAATTTCATTAAGCTGTCTAAACTTTTGACGAAGAAGGAGGAGGGGTGAACACAAAAAATGATAACTGAGTCTCTCTTTTATTTCTCTGGAGAGAAGTTGTTTTTAACACTCCGTATATAAATATATTTATTTATAGTCAATTTGACTGTAAAAGGCCTTTTCGATTTTACAAATTAGAAGGCTATTTAATAGGATATCTCTTTAAAATGATTGATGAATCAGGAATTCTGATTAGATAATTAATGTGTGATTTAGCCACCAAGATCGTGGCAGTTAAGGCGGAATAGGACCGAAGGTGTTACGCATGTTTTTCCCGCTAAGATGGCGTTGTGTGTCATAAAAAGTAAGCCCAAAAAATCAAGTAATTCAAAAATTTGCCAAAAGATGTCAGAATGGTAGCTAATAATATTTAATGCATTTGGTTGATTTTCATTGGTCTTTTAACAATAAATACTTTATAAATGTTATTATAAATTATGTATCTTTTATAAAAGCATAAAAATATATAAATATAGGCCAGATATACGCTATTAGGCGATCAGCTGTTAGACTAGCCTGCCATCTATTGCAAGAATGCTGAACTAATTTGACATTTGATTTTTAAATAAATCATCTAAGCTTATTTTAAAAATTTCTTAATCAATATGTGATTAGTAATAACAATAAATTCATTTTTAAATTTAACAAAAATTAAAGATTATTGGGACAGATTGTTTTTTGTATTTGCTTGATAACAACAAAAATTAATTACGATAATTTTTTAATAAGTCATTAAAAAAATTATAGCTCGATGTCCCAATAATCTCTTATGAATTTAATTCATTTAAAAAAAAAACAGCATTGAAAAATTCCATATTATAGTCTAGTTAATTAATTAATAATTATTCATTACCTTATTATTATATAATAATTTTACTTATTAATATGTTTCACGGAAAACCTACACCACTTTCCCTGCAAACTACCAATACTTTCTCTCTATATATATTCATATATATAGAGGTAAGAGAAAGTAGTATTGATATTTACTCTTTTGTTCGAAATTTCTTCTGCACATCTTTTAAGCTTTGGATCCCTAGCAGTTCGATAAATATTTCTTTAAATCATCTTCAAAAAGCCCGAAAAGTAGTGCCCGACTTTTAAATATCCGATAGATTGAAATGTAGAGGTAAATTAGACATGTGTATTAATAATAGAGAGGATAATTGTATTTTTCAGCATTGTCTTGTTATTATGGACGAGGGCCGCCGGTATTAATCCCGGATGCATGTCTGACACACTCACCTAAAGGCGGTTTGGGTAATGAAATCATGTTTTCCATCCCCCCGTGCCTTCCAACCCCCCCCCCCCCTCCCCCCAAACCCCATACTCTTTTCCCCCTATGTTGAATTTATTGCATTTGTCCGGAAATTGGGAACTCCCCTCCCTCCCTTTTTACTCTCTGTCTTACTTAAATGTCCAAACCAGCCAACCAACCAACCAAGACCAACAATAGACATATGGTCGACATTTAAAAATTTGTTTAAATGAAGTTTAAAATTCAGTAAAACCCCTCTTATCAACGGCCTCAGATCAACCGGTCCTCGCATTAACAGGCCTTAGAATAATAAATTATATATATTTATCATACATTATTTTTATTATTACATATACAATATATAAATTACTTTTTTACTTTCTCTTACCTATGTATATATGTAATATATATATAGAGAGAAAGTATTGGTTTCATGTCAAAAATTCGATGTCGAGATTTTGATGGATCTTCACGTTTTGAGGTCCCCTGAATCCAAAAAAAGTGGTTTTCGCGACATGGTCTGTCTGTGGGTGGGTGTGTGGGTGGGTGGGTGGGTGGGTGGGTGTGTGTGTGTGTCTGTGTTCACTTTTAAGCATGAAGGAATTGAGCTATGAGGCTGAAATTTTATATATAAGTTAAACACCCCCGGGACCGGAAAAATAAGCTTTTAATCAAAATCGGCCAAAGAGTACTAGTACTTTACTGATGTACTTTTTCAGTTTTTTTCGATTTTCTCAAAATTCGCTCTAACGATTTTGATTAAAATTCAAAAATCAATTATTTTTTAGATGCTCTTTCAAATGTATATTCTCGTTTTGCCCTCAAAATTGTTTGAAGACCACTTTACTCTTGCACTCCATAGAAAAGATAGGAGAAATGGTTGCCATGGTAACAAAATATAAATATTTTCCCATACTTATAAATTTTACATCTGAATTCAAATATTCCCTACTGCCGGGAACTAAATACATGTCGACACAAAAAATCTGGTGTGACAAGCACAGTACACAACTTTCGATTACCGAAGGTAAGAGAAAGTTGTGTGCTGTGCGACAGTCACACCAGATTTTTGTATTTTAATTAAACTGTGTGTTGCAACATTGTGCAATATGTTCGTTGAGATGGTGAAGAGGGAGGGGGAGTTTGTTTACTCGCTTGCTTCCTAGTCTATTTTTCTACTACATAGGCTTGAGATTTAAACAAAAAATGATCGAGTTAGTAATGAAAATGAATGAAAATCACAGAAACCTCGAATTATCCGGTCAGGTTCTCAACCCCCCCCCCCCCCCCAGAGAGGTTTTACTGTAAAGGAATCTCATGCGTAGGGTTGGTCGAATCGATTTCGATTTTAATCGGTTTTGAGAGTCGATTTTCGATTCAAATTCGAATCGATTCAGGCTTTTGAAAAGATCGATTTTTGATTTTACTTATGATGTTTGGTCGTCTGGGTTTGTTAAAACTTACAAGTTATTAATTTATTTATTTTTATTTTATTTTAAAAATCACTAACACTTTTTTCTTGCGAATTTTTTAGCATGATTTTAGGGGTCGCTCCTTTAAAGTTTAAGTCTATTCAAATACATTGAGGGATTAGCCTTAATAGTCCAGTCAATATCACTTTTTACCTGAAGTGCTCTGTGCTAACTTGGAAGGGGAAAGGGGTGCAAAAACCTCAAAATCTTTGGACTTTTTTCTTTTATTTTGTAATCTGAGCATATTTTGACCGGCAGTAAACGTTCTATTTTTCTTGTTCCACAAATCGCTTAAAAATCATAAGCAGAACCTTAAAATCAACTTATGTGCACAATGCAAAATTTTTTGTGAAAAAAAAAAAATCGAAAAACAATTCACCAACCCTACTCCTGCGGGTGGTGCGGCTGGTATTCTTTCGCCGAAACTCTCTTCAATAAGAAATACTTGTGATGAATAATTAACAAGACTAATGAAGTGGAAGATTAGATAGAACATAGCCAGTCAGCTAGTCCCCCTCCCCTCCCCCTCCTACTCCATAGCAAGTGACATATTGCTGCTCATCGTTTTGAATATGACTCTTTTAAATGAGTTTAAAGAAAGAATGAAGAGTTATTTCAAAATTAACCGTCTCATTTCTTTAATAGAAATAGTTTTTGTAGCCTAGGAATTTTTTTTTTTTTAATCAAAATATTTTCTCTTTATTTTTTTAACCGATTTTTCGTCAATTCCCTTCTTTCAAATCTGAAACATCAACATACACTGTTGATTGTGAGAGTTTTCAAATAATTTGCCCTCTCAAGAGTTAGAATCAAATGACTTTTGCTAGTTAAGAAAAAAAAAAATTTTACTAAAAAGCTTAGTAAAATTTTATTTTTCCATCCAATCAATCAATAACTTTGATAGAAAAATCAAACAGATAAATCAGCAAAGGTAAACATGAAGAAAGTGATAAAACAAAAATCAGCATCCAAATGACCTGTTTCGTCCTTCAACTCTTCGCAAATGACAATGACGAAGTTTTTTTTTCCTCATAAAATTTCCAGTTTCGAGGTTATAGTTAGGATTTCAAATCAATCGGTAATTCATATTTAAACCTCATAGTCAGGGCCGCAGACAAGGGGGGGGGGGGGCGCTGCCCTATATATTAGTTTACCATAATTAAAAAATATTATCTTGAAATAATTAAAAAATATAAATTTAAGTGTGGGAAAATTTATTTTATTAAAAAAAAAGTTTTATTTTTAAATAAGTCGATTTTCTCAATTTGGAGAATTTAATATTTTTATTCCCTTTTAATTGTTTCTGAGAAACGGTGACGTCAGAGTTGATTGTTTGAATCCCTGCCTGCTTGACCTTGTCCAGACAGCAGATGATTTAAGGGACTATCTCTCTCTCACTCGCACTCACTGTCTCTTTCTACTCGGTGAATAAATCACAAGGAAAGTACAATTAAATACACCATGAACGATTCTCGTTCATTTTAGACCAGTTCTTAATTCATTCCCTATTTTTTGAAAATGTTTATCAATTCATCATAGTTAGATCTAATGACTTGTAAATTTTGAACGTCCTTGTCTTGTGAATTAAAAAGCGAGGCAAGAGAATAAAGGAGTTATTTTAATTTCAATTTAATTTGAATCAACTTATGATCCTAGAAACGCCAGAGTCAATTAATTTCTGAATAATCAAAAAATTTATATAAATAGGCCTATAAAGAAATTCGTATAGGAAGAGACAAAATTATAGGCTGCTACATGTGATAATTTCATTGTTTTATTTTATTAATCAAAGAAGATAAATATTTTTAATTTTTTTTAAACAGTAAAATAATCACATGTAAAAAAGCAAAGATAGTTAGTTGATGTGTTTATGAAAAACACTCTTGAAAATAATAATATTTCAGCAAATAAATATTTCTATAACTTTAGTAGATAGATAGGTGGTTAAATACTATAACAAATGAAAGAAAATTAAAAATAAACTAGTTTTCATTCAATAAATGGAATGAACAAGGATTGGAAGTTCTTATTTATTTGATGACTCCAGGAATATTAATAGAATAGAATGACAAACTAAATTTGACAAGTAGCCTATATCTATAAAATCCAACCATAAAGAGATTATAATAGCAGGCCATGTACCGAGCAAATTAAGAAAAAACAACTTCCTAAGAGATTTTATCTTAATTATTTACTAACTAGAATAGATGCCCCCCCTAATCAAAAATTAACAGAAAAACCCTCGATTTTATGCTGAATCAAATACACTTAGATTTTAGCAGATGAAAAAATGACACACAAAACACTTGCAAATCTATTTAATTGAACCGAGTTTGAGCACTTATGCATTATTATTTAATTGATAATGCATAGTAAAAGATTATTAATGTTTGGTAATCAAATCATTTTTAGAACAAATATAAAAAAAAATAATTTTTTTTTTAAATAGATTACTAACCTCACCTGTCATTTTTTTCATCCCATTTAACATTAAAAGTTGATTATTATATTTATTATAAACGTAAAAACAAGTGAAAATAATTAAATATTTTTCAAGGAATTAAATAAATTCTACCTTTAAAGTTGAAGTTTGCAGCCAGACAGGCCCAGGTCGTCAAATGCAGGGAAATCACTTTGAATTCACAACACACACATAAAAATAAAACTAGAACGAATTATTATATAACTGAATGAATAACACAAATAAATAAATACTATTAAAATATTAACGAAAAGTTAAAAAGAGCACGGAACCGAGTGACAAATAAAAAAGCGGGATGATACCGGCGCGAATTGCTCTTCTAGTCGTTTCTAGAGAGTGATGCCAGCGCCACCACACACACACACACACACACACACTCACCCGCACCTATATGCATTCAGTATAGTAAAAAGTAATTAAACGTGAAAACCAAAGGAGTATTTCAGGGGGAAAATTTATAATAAAAATAATTAAATTTAATTTATAGTAAGAAGGAAATCCAAAAAATTTCTTAGTCCATATGATGGAGATTTTTTTAAATTTCTTATGATGTTTCCCACACTTTTCCATATCTAGGGTATTTAGGGTCAATTAGCTTTTCGTTTGACTGATGACAATTTTATTTCTAATTTTAACGATTTAAAATTGAAAGAGACAAAGCCTAATACAAATTCCATATTATTTATGAAATAAATAAATAGGAGAAAAGGGCTGGATTTATTTATTGTTATTTGAATTTTGTAATAAAATTGTTTATATATGTATATTTATTATATATAAATCAGATTAAATTAGATTCAATTCCCGGTGTATATAAACAGAGAGAATAATCACAAGAGAGAGTGATAATAATCCAGGCACTATCGCACTATCATCTTGCAGTAAATTGCCTATCAGTCATATATTGAAGGGAGGGTGATATCGCTACCCTTTCATAAGTGACTAATAGACCATGAACAAAATGATGATGAGCTCTAAATGAATGTATCTCTATCGATAAGGATCGGAGAATGTAAGGAGAGGGGGGGGAGGGGGTGCAGTGCAATTCATCATATCAGTTGGTAATTGTATATCTTGGCTGGCGATTGGTTTAATCGACCGTCGAGACAATTATACCTGATGGATGAGAAATCTCCCCCCCCCCCACCCCCTCTCAGCTCACAAACACAGGGGAAATTATTATACATTAATAGATATAAAGGTATTAAAGCCCTGATCGTAGTTAACTAGCTAAGACGTGAAGAAACAGAAGCTTTATTTATTTTTTTGGAAATTTTTAAATTTTTGTTAAAAAAAAAAAAAAAAATGATTAAATCAATTGTGGTTTTATGAAATCACGATGCAAGTGAAACTTTTTTTTTTCGAATCGTAGGCGTTTAATTTTCAGAAAATTATTCGATTAAGGGTATTAAAATCGCGTTTTTACAAAAATATAGATATAGGTAATTAAAATTAAAATTTGAGGCCATCAAATAAAAGTTTCACTTTAATTATTTTACCTACCATCATCACCTAAAACAATATATTAACACGATCAACAACAAAGATATCACATTAATCATTTATATTATTTTATTTTTCTCTATTATTTTTATAATACATAATAAATTTAATGATATTGTTTTTTAAATATTATCCGTTTTCTTTCTTTCTATACCCTCCCCCCCCTATTCTAAAAGACAGACATTTTAATCGAGACCCCCCTTTCATTATTGTCAACAAACACCAATTAATTTTTAAAAATAATTCCTTTAACCAATGAAGTAGGTGGCTGTTGATTTACATACAAGAAAGGAGGCAGCAGGAGCAGCCAAAGAATTAAAGCCTCCGATTTTATTACAATTAACGAGACGTTTCGCCAAAAATTTATTCTCCTATCATCAGTCTTTCAAACTGTATCTGTCCCGGAGTTGTTAAAAGAGCACACAGTACATTTATTATGTATTCAGTTTATGGATGAGTTAATAATTTGACTTGTTTAGTCAGAATGATTCATTTAATTAATTTACTAACTTCATAAAACACTTCTTATAATTCAAATAGATAATTATATGTGAGAAAACTAATTTGTTTTAAACATGAAATTTAAGCATGTTCTTGTTTACTATATCGATGATTTTCTATCGAAAGGATAAGTTTGCTTGGTACCGCGGAGTGTCCATCTGTCACGCTCGGTTTGGCCAACTTGCCGTTAGAATTTTGAAACGTAATTTTGCTGCGGACTTTATGGAGAGTCCAGGAAAAATACTCGGGTCCCGAAATTCCTATAAATTTTTGAGTTTTTAAGTTATGATTTCTCCCATATGTATAGAGAAATATCTATGTATTCTTTGCATTGGCGTAGTAGGTAGCGCGGCTGCCTTGTATGTAAGGGTCGAGGGTTCGGATCCCAGGCAGTCCGATGATTTTATTTAAGCCATTTAGATACCAAATTGTATATAATGTCCGTCTGTCTGTCTTTATCTAATCCGAGCCCCATTCCCGAACTCTCTCTTCCCAATAGACAAAAGTGGAATTTTCTGGATTTTTCGCCTCCCCTTTTGAGAATTTGCGGACCCGAGTATTTTTCCTTCATTGTTTGTTAAAGGACGTTTATTTGTCTTTCGAAAAGAGATGCGTTTTTTAATCAAAATGGGCAATTCCTTTCTCTTTACCATCATGTAGAGTACTTCGAAGAGTCTTGTTTTACGAGTAGTTAAGAACCAAGCTTAACATAGAAATAATCCAGAAAGCAGCCGCAGAGGTTCAAAGTATTTATGGAGTGAAGGTATGTTCGATCCTTAGGGCTTATCCACAAACATTTCTAAAAACAAAAAAAATCTGATGTGACTGGTCGCACAGCACACTACTTTGAAAGTTGTGTTCTGTGCTTGTCTCACCTCAGATTTCTTGTGTCAAGATGTACATGGTATTTAGTTTCCGCCGATTCAAGATGTAAAATTTATAAACGGAAAGTATTTATATTTTGTTACCATGGCAACCATTTCTCCTAATTTTCCTATGAAGTACAAGAGTAAAGTGGTCTTCATACAATTTCAAGGACAAAATGAGAAAGTACATTTTAAAGAGCATCTAAAAAATAGTTGATTTATGAATTTTAAACAAAATCGTTGGTCACAGATTTCGAATAAATCGAGAAAACTAGTACATCGAGCAAAGAAGCTAGTACTTTTTGGCCAATTTTGTTCAAAAGCTTCGTGTCAGGTTTCAGGGAGGGGGGGGTGTGTGTGTGCCTTACTTAAATATAAGATTTCAACCTCCTAACTCTTTTCATTCCTGGGATATTTTGTTCACAGAAACGCCCAAAGACAGACAGACAGACACAGTGACCAATTTGCGGGACCCACTTTTTTGGACTCAAGGAACCTCAAGATAAAGGAAGTAAAAATGAAATATTTTGAAAACTTTTGTTTATATAAATTCTACTTGGGAGTTTCCTTTTTGTGAGTCGCCTGACCTGAGGCTTTTTTGAGCGATTTTTCCTTTACCTTTTTGCCAGCCTTTTTTTTCAAACATCAGGCCGTGAGAAGGTTCGGTTGACTTTTTCTCTTGGCCTCATAAAAAAAAGACAAATAAAATGCCGATCCCGCATCGGGAAACCACGAGACAAAAGAAAATCTCTATAAATAGATTGTACTTATACAATATTTATAAAAAAAAAGTGATAAGTCGGAATGAATGGGGGAAAGACGGAAAGAAATTAAAAATTTGAATTATTTAATTTTTCCCCCCCCCCCACCACCCGAGGGAATCGTTATAAAAGATTTACTTATCATAAATAATAAAGAAAAAGAGGGGAAATTAAGCTCCGCCCAAAGGGGAAAGGGAGTTGATTAATTTTAAAAGAGCGCCTGAAAGTTAGACAACCGCTATGTTGATCATGATGTTTGGTTGCATAACGTTCAGGCGGCCCCATTTTCAACTAAATATTTTATTTACTTTTAAAACGTACTTAGGGCCTCAGGCAAAAAAAAATATGTCCAAATTTGGTATTATTATCTATTAATTAGGGAAATAAAATAAATGGCTCAAAGAGAAAATATTCCATCGTAATTTGAAATCGATAACTCATAATTAACAAATTTGATATCCACAATCTAAAATAACAAGTCTTTTTTTCATTTTTATTTTTTAATCAACTGATGAATTATCATATCCCCCCCCCCCTCCTTTCACCCCCTTCCCCCTCTCATATCAGTTGAATGGAATCAATACATAAATGAAAGTAATTTATTTAAAAGCTATTTGACCGGCCTGGATAAATCATTATACGATGATCTGTGTGTGTGTTTCGGTATTTCAAAAAAAAAAAAAAAAAAGGTGAAATTGTGAGATATGAATAAGGAGAGGGGATTTCTGCCAGACGCGAAACCCGCCGAAGGCGGCGGCGCTGCTAGTTTATCAATCTTCTATCCTCGCCTTATTCCTGCGATGCGGGGTCGGCGAACTTATTTCCTCCAACCCTATCACCTGAACAAATAGGACAGGCCGGCCCGTCGCACGGTTGAAAAGAGGAGGGAAGAGACATACATACAAGGAAATGAAGGACTGCCTGTCACAGCTTGGGTAGCTCGTGGTCGCCATCCACGTACCCACAAGAAGTGAGCCACTGAGCAAACTGCTAGTTTATCAATAATTGCATCATAATATAGACCAATGGTGGCTCGCAAGCCACATGCAGCTCTTTTTGAGTTTTATAAAAAAAAATTGCATACATTTGATTCTGCAAAAACAAAATTCTTCGCAGGGCAAAAAAAAATTATTTTCATGGACGGGAAGAAATTTTTCTGCAGGTCGGAAAACTTTGGTTCCGCAAAAACAAAATTTCCCATAGGGCG
Organism: Euborellia annulipes; assembly: GCA_023213315.1. Lineage (NCBI taxonomy): Eukaryota > Metazoa > Arthropoda > Insecta > Dermaptera > Anisolabididae > Euborellia > Euborellia annulipes. Next base: position 1,673 of record JAKCPI010023756.1, on the reverse strand, counting down.
GAAAACTTTTTTTTTTTTTAAAAAACCTCCCCACTTTCTCTCTCACACACACCCCCACACACACACACCACCCCCCTCTCCTCCGCACCGCCCACCAAAAAAAACATTAACAAAAACCTTAATTAAAAAATTAAAAAAAATAAGGCACCATTTTTTATATGGAAAACCTGAGATGGAATTTTTTTTCCGATTCGGCTCTTGAAATTTTCAATTTACTTTAAAAAAACTAGACTATTATAAGAAATTTTTCAATGCGGATTTTTTTTTTTAAAGGAATTAAATTCATAAGGGATTATTGGGACATAAAAAATTAATGAAATCAATTTTTTAGTTATCAAGCAAATACATTAAAAAAATGAATTTATTATGATTACTAATCACATATTAATTATGAAAAAGTTCAAATAAGATTGGTAGTTAGATTTAAAAAGTATGTGTCAAATAGTTCAGCACTCTTGCAAAAGATGGCAGGCTAGTCTAACAACCGGCATTATCAGATCACCTCTAACCCTATATTTATATCTGTATTTTCATGCTGTTATCAAGGGCGGATACAAGGGATTATATAAGCCTATATTTATATATTTTTATGCTCTTATAAAATGTAAACTATTCAGTATTAAAAGATGAACGAAAATCAAACAAATGCATGAGATTAAATATAGCCCTATCATCCTGCCATCTATTGGCAAATTGGGCTTTTTGCTAAATTTTTAAGACCCTTAACGCCATCTTATCGGCAAAAATATGCGAACAGCTTGACTCCTGTGGACCCTAATATTCGAGCCTCCCAGTTTGGAGTTATCGAGTTTTTATGGCGGCCAACAGCCAAGAATAAATAAAAAAAAAAAAACTTTATTTTCTATTCCTCGCGCCTCCTTTATTTCTTTCAACCTTTTCATTACACGGATCTCTCTCACATTTAATTATAATTATAAATAAAAAACGAGTAATAGAATTTTTATTCTCATTGAGATTTTAATTACATTAATGGCAAATTATTTGATAGAATGTTTAAATATAAATTTAACGAGGTTTAATAAAAATAAACAAGGGTATGTTGGTTGGGTTTTTTTCTTTTTTTCTTTACAAGTATAATCAGATTTTTCCATCCATCATACATGATACTAAAACAAAGGTTATATGTGACGTTGGTAATTACTCATATAGCCTACGCCATTAAATTTAGAAAAGATCAAATTTTAGGAGTTTTTATAGGATGTTAGCTGCTGCTGCTAGTGGCTTCATATAAAATTTATTAAAATTGTGACACGTTGTCCCCTAAAGGGCTGACTTTTTTCTTTTTTCTTTTTTTGCTCCATGTTACTTCTTTGTCTCTTTTTTCTCTTCTTTTTCTCCATTTTAACTTTTTTGTGTTTTTTTGTACTCTAATTTTATAAATAAATAATAGATCTCCGACAAAAAAAGCAAGAAATATTTGAATTTAATTAATTAAAAGAAACGTGCTAAATTAGACTGTTAACTACTCCCTACTGTTAAAAGATATATAGATAGATGCACAAAACGATCGGGCCAGCGAAAATGACAGCTTTCTATCGCGGTTATCACATTTGACCACCAAGGGCGCATTGTCAAATTGTATAATTCATAATAGTACCAAAATTATAAAATAAATAAAAAAATTAGGAATTATATTAGTATTCTTTAAATTT